>ML284070.1:551-95913 GCA_005239495.1 Nicotiana undulata
ATATATATGTGTATATGTAGACACCATGGTACCGACTCATCAACGCTCAACGGGATCGGATATTAGCATCTCTTTTGATAGTCAAAGTTAGAATTTTATATAACATTATCCTTTTTTCTCATAATATCACCATGGTGGAATAATTCAAGTATAGGAAGGATTTAGAACCGCCTTCGTTTCGCTCAATAGCTCAGGATTTAGATTTATCTCATTTACTCCATTCTCTTTATCAGTTACATCAGAAGTAACACAATTAATCAATTGAAGAAATTCAAAATTCTTATCTGGATAATATGTACATTTAATTCAAAGCTATCATAGCTCAATTTCATCATATATCGGCAGATAACTTGTACAAAGCATAAGGTAATATCAAACAAACAGTCGAACATGCTCGTGGGTCCTACGGCTACCCAACATACAATATAGATGCCCCGTACGGACTCTCATCACGTGGTACGTACGCAGCCCCCTCAACAATCACAATTAGCAACAAGGAGCCTAGGGGACATTTCCCCCTTACAAAGTTTGGAAAGGAGACTCACCTGGACAAGTACTCCTCCGGTCAACGGACCAATCAACAAGACGACACGAATCCTTCGAATTACCTTCGATGGCTCGCAACTAGCCAAAATACATAATTATATCAATTTAGGAGAAATCGAGGAGGATTTATCAAAGATTTCCCTTAAAACACATTCTTGACGTACTTGGAATATTCAACTCCGAGCCTCGGCGTCCGGAAAATTACGATTCTTGAAGAAATGCGCTATACGTCGCCTAAGGATCAAGATTAACTAAATTAATCATCCTATAATAGCCCAAAAATCAGAAATTCAATTTTCTCAAAACCCTCTATTTTTCCCAAGCCTTCCCATGGATTTTTATGAATTTTCATGGATTATGGAAGTGGAATTCTTCAAGAATTGAAGTAATGAACATGCGGGAAGCCAAAGAATTACTTACCTGAGTAATTAGGCCGAAATCACTGCTCTGGAGCTCTTGGGGTGTGCAATCAATGGAGGGAAAATTGTGGTTGGGAAGAAAATTCACGAAATGGGGCTTTTTATAGGACTGGTCAACAGTTTCCGCCCCTGCGACCCTTGGATCGCAAGTGCGGACTCGCACCTACGGAAAAAGGGTCGCACCTGCGAAAAGGCCTGGGCCCTGGGGAGGTCACGCCTGCGGAGCCTGGTCTGCTCCTGCGGAAGAAAGGCCGCTCCTGCAAAAGAAGCCGCTCCTGCGGCAGGAGCCGCGCCTGCGATTGATTTTCCGCTGGTGCGAGCCTCACGCTTGCGGCTCATGGACCGCAGGTGCGGTCACACCAGAAGCAGCCACACTAGCTATGAAATTGGTGGTTTTTAACCCCGATAGGGGTCCGGAGACCCCTGGGCCCACCCAAGCCCTCGACAAATTACACCAACCAATCCCAAATCACATGACGGACTCGCTCGAACTCTCGGAGCACTCAAAACATCATCCAAACTAGAAATCACTCTCCAAAACCCCTTAGTTCCAAACTTAAGTTTTCAAGAAAATTCCAATGGCTCACCAATACGCCGAACGGGTCTATACTGCTCGGAATGACCCCAAATTTTGCGGACAAGTCATAAATGACTATACGGAACTATTGCTAGTTCCGGAATTCCATTCGGACCATGATATCATGAGGTTCAATTCCAGGCTGAACTCTAAATCTTATGAAATCCTGAATTCCAATTCAGGTGCCGAAATACTCTCGGGTCATCAGAAACCCGAGGCGAACATACGCTCAAGTCCGAAATCATCATCCGGAGCTGCTGGAGCTGTCAGCACTCGATTCCGAGGTTGTTTGCTCAAAATGCTGCTCGGAACCAAAATTAGCCAAATAGGCTAGCCTTCAGGAACCAAGTGTTCCTGAACTGGCCAAATCACCTCTGAACCTCGAACTACCTGCTCCCACAAATCATAAGGCACGAGTAGCCGCTATGGAAAGAGTCATTTACGGGAACGGAGTCCCAACACACAAAACGACCGGCTGGCTCGTTACAACTCGCTTAAACATAGCATAGATGACTAAAATTAAGAGGAAATACTATTTTGAGAACAGGGTATAGAAACCCTAGCTTTGAAATTGTTGAAAATGAGATTTTACGAAGAAAACCATAGAGAAAATTCATAATATTGTAAAATATATAGAAGATTAGGGTTTCGTGGAACCTATAAAAGAGGGCAAACCTCAAAGATGGCATAGATTTAGGCCGGAGAGACTTGTAACACTTACTCAAACGGCCGGGAAAAGGCCAGAAAATGGCAAGAGGCCCAAAGGAGGTGAGTGGACCACTCCAGGCTCGTCTGAAGAACTCAGGGTATCACTGAGCAGGTGAGAGGCAGGTAGATGGCCAGGAGGTGATGGAGAACCAAGTTTCCGGTGAAAATCCACCGGAGAAGACGACCAAGGACCGTCGGAGAAGACGAAGTCAAGGAGACTTCTGGAGAGTCATAGAGAGAGATAGAGAGATAGAGAGAGCAACCGTCTCGAAGGAAAATGAGACGGAGGGGGAGGGGTTAGGTGATTTTAATTTAGGTAATTAAAATCTGGGCCGTTGATCTGATCTGATCAACGACTCAAATTGGCTTGGGATTGGGTCGGGTATTTGATGGGTTTTGGGCTGGGTCGTTTATGATCTGGGTTGGGTATTTTAATTGGGTTTGGGTTAATTAGGCTAGATTTTAAATAATAAATGGCTAGATATTAAATACCCAAAAATAGATAAATAATTAAATAAACAACCAATAAGTATACAAAAAATGAAATTGAGTTTAAATAGATGAAGTTACAGTAATTAAGTAATATTAAGTGTAAATAAATGCATAAGTTTCGAATTAAAATAATACACGATGTTCAATTGGGCTATAATTGCAAAATTATTGTAATTGAAATTAAATAAGACCAAATTGACTAATTCGTGAAATAATTAGATTTTAATAGATGAAAAATGAATATAAATAACATACTGAGCTGGGAAATAATTTGAAATAATTTGTAGCACAATTTATGAATTATAAAAATATACAATATTAAATAAATAGGGAAATAATTTAGATAAAAATTTGGAAAAATTAGGAAAATACTCATTATTGCAAAGAGTGATTTTGAAAGCTTATATACCCGTTTGAAAATAATTTGAGGAAAAATTGGGTATCAATAATGAGTACATAATTAAATATGTACCCAGTGAGTATCCCGTCTAATCTCGAAGAAGTAGTGATGAGAGGTCGACTTGACACTCACTAAAGTCCAAAAGTATAATATAACAATGATAACATGAAGCAGTAGACATGTAAGAGAATGAGTAGCAAATATGTATAGGGCACCGGATACCAAGTAATACAGAAGACAAATAACAATTTCCACTTTCTCTTTCCCCAAATATTTGCCAAATCAGTATCCACGAAACAATACCAGATAGACATGCACACACGGCAAACAAGGCAACCGACCGGAGTCAGAAGAAATATCTATGCACTGCCGAGGATCGAACGGCCCGTCCCATAAGTGCATTCTTACCATAGTACAATCTCACCTATGCACTTCCGAAGATCGAACGGCCCGCTCCCATGAGAGTGGGGGAAATCACACATCGCTTGCGGAATGTAAATTGCGAAGCGGTCACATGCACATATAATGCTATTAAAATTTACTTTCCGTAACAAATTATTTTCAATTATACAAGTCCATGAACTCTCCCAGGGAAACAATAATATACATAACATGAATTCATAACATATAAGTCATTTCAAGACAGAATATATGGCATGCTGTGGTCCTAACTACCCGGACATAACTATAGTAGTCGCTACGTACGGACTCTCGTCACTTTGTACGCACATAGCCCCCAAAACAAATACATACATCACATAGAACACCTATGGAAACAGTTCCCTCTTAAAAGGTTAGAAAGGAGACTCACCTCGTGTCGAATCTACCCCTCGGACAAAGGATGCGCCCGAAACTCCGACCTCTACACCCGAGGACTCGCAAGTAGCCATATATGGTACAATGATATCAATTCAAGCTCAAGGGAGGGAAATTATCCTATTTACTCAATAATTTAACATTCTTGAAGAATTCTCAAAATTCAACCCCGGACCCGCACACTCGAATTTCGAAAATTCTCGAAGGAATCACTCGCCCATAGCCTAAGGATCGTTAATATGTGATTTCTACTTGAATTCATAGAAATAACTGGGCAATTCACCAATTTCCTCAAGAACCCTAAATTACTACCCAATTCTTGATTTTTCAATGATTTAGTAGTTGATTCCATTAATAATTCATGTATTAAACTAGGTTTAGTGTAGAATTTACTTACCTCTTTAGCAACTAGGTCGTGGAACCTCTTTCCCCAATCTCTATAGTCTCTAATGGAGGTGAAAAATGGAGAAAATGGTTAAAATCCCGTGTTTTAAAATAAAATACACTGCCCAGCTGCCCCTTATGTGCGATCGCAGCTGGGCCAATGCGATCGTAGAGGTCAAATGGTTTGGGCCCCTGAAATGCACTGTGCGATCGCAGATGGGGTCCTGCGATCACGTAGAGTAGTTGGGCCAGACTTGTGCGTTAGCGGGAGAGGGGCTGCGATCGGAGTGAAGTCAACTGGGCCAATCCAAAAACTCAACCCTGTGCGATCGCACAGGTCATTTCTCACCCCTTCCCAAATCCTCCTATGCGATCGCATCTGGGCACCTGCAATCGCACTGAAGGAAACCAGACAGAAAAATCTGGTGTTTTGGATGTAACTCTGAGGGGTCCGAAACTCACCTGAGCCCCTCGGGACCCCGTCCAAAGGCACTGGCAAGTCTGTATTCATGATACAGACTCGCTCAAATTTTCGAAACGTGAAAAACAACAACGAAACTAAGAATTCAACCCCAAAACCAAATTGAATCAATACTTTGAACTTAAAGTTCTAGAATTCGTTTCAATGCACCGAACTGACCTATACTACCCGGAATGACACCAAATTTTGCAGGCAAGTCATAAAAGACATAACAGAACTATTCCCGATCTTTAAATTCCGTTCGGACCTCCATAACAAAAAATCACGTTCCAAACCAAATTTCAAACATAAGGAAATCCGTTTTTCTATATTGGGCGCCGAAATGCTCCCGGGTCATTCAAATCCGATCCGAACATACGCCCAAGTCCGAAATCATCATACAAAGCTACTAACATTGTCGAAACTCGATTCCGAGGTCGTTTGCTCAAAATGTTGACCGAAGTCAAACTTGGCCAAATAGGCCAACCTTAAGGAACCAAGTGTTCCTAAACTGCTCTAAACACTTCCAAATCCCGAACCGCTCGTCCCCGTAAGTCACAAATCAAAAGAATCCGCTATGGGAAGACTTATATAGGGGAACGGGGTCCGATAACACAAAATGACTGGTCGGGTCATTACATTCTCCCCCTCTTAAACAAATGTTCGTCCTCGAACGGGTCTAGAATCATACCTGAAGTGCTGAATAGCTTTGGATATCTACTTCGCATGTCCTCCTCGGACTCCCAAGTCGCCTCCTCAGCTGGTTAGCCCCTTCACTGGACCTTTACTGTGGAAACTCTCTTGGACCTCAACTGGCGGTCCTGCCTATCAACAATAGCAACTGGCTTCTCCTCGTAGCCTAATTTCTCATCCAACTGAATAGTGCTGAAATAAACCACGTGAGAGAAGTCGACATGATACCTCCGGAGCATGGATACGTGAAAGACCGGATGAACTCCTGATAAGATGGGAGGTAAAGCAAGCTCAAAAGAAACCTCCCCCACTCGCCTCAACACCTCGAAAGGACCTATAAACCTGGGGCTCAACTTGCTCTTCTTCCCGAATCTCATAATGCCCTTCATCGGCGAAACCTTCAGCAGAACCTTATCTCCCTCCATAAATGCTACATCACGCGCCCTCTGATCCGCGTAACTCTTCTGTCTAGACTGAGCTGTGAGGATCCTCTCCTGAATTATCTTCACCCTCTCCAAAGCATCTCTCACCAGATCCGTGCCATATAACTTAGCCTCGCCAAGCTCAAATCACCCGATAGGAGAATGACACCGCCGACCATACAAAGCCTCAAATGGGTCCATCTCGATGCTGGACTGGTAACTATTATTGTACGCAAACTCCGCCACAGGAAAGAACTGGTCCCACTGACCTCCGAAGTCAATCACACAAGCCCTGAGCATATCCTCCAATATCTGAACTGTACGCTCAAACTGGCCATCAGTCTGAGGGTGAAATGCTGAGCTTAGATCTATCTGAGTGCCAAACTCACTATGCAATGCTCTCCAAAAGTGCGAGGTGAAATGCGACATCGTGCAACCTGACTATCTCCCGAATGTAGATATGGGCTAGCCTCTCGGAAGTCTAAGCAGTAGCCACAGGAATGAAATGCGCCGATTTGGTCAATCTATCCACAATGACCCAAACCGCGTCAACCTTTCACAAAGTCCGAGGAAACCCAACCACGAAGTCCATAGTGATGCGTTCCCACTTTCACTCAGGAATGGGCATCTACTGAAGTAGGCCTCCTGGCCTCTGATGCTCATACTTAACCTGCTGGCAATTAAGACACCTTTCCACATACTGCACAATGTCTTTCTTCATCCGCCTTCCACCAGTAATGCTGCTTCAAATCACGATACATCTTCGTCGCTCCTGGATGAACAGAATACCGAGAACTGTGCGCCTCCGCTAGAATCCTCTCCCTCAGGCTATCAACATCAAGAACACACAAACGACCCTGGAGTCTCAAAACACCATCCTCACCCAAGGTAACCTCCTTGGCCCTACCCTCGACCACTGTCTCCCTAAGCTCTGCCAAACACGGATCATCGAACTGTCGAGCCTTAACTCTCCCAACAATGAAGACTGAGCAATCACATGAGCTAGAACTCGGCGAGGCTCTGAAAGGTTTAATCTCACAAGGCGATTAGCCAAGGACTGGATGTCCAAGGCTAGAGGTCTCTCCTCAGCTGCAATGTAGGCCAAGCTACCCATACTCTCTGCCCTCTTGCTCAAGGCATCCGCTACCACATTTGCCTTGCCCGGGTGATACAGAATGGTGATATCATAGTCCTTCAACAACTTAGGCCATCTGCGCTGCCTCAAGTTAAGATCCCTCTGCTTGAATAAGTGCTGCAAATTGCGGTGGTCGGTATAAACCTGACAAGCCACACCATACAAGTAATGCTTCCAAATCTTCAAAGCATGAACAATCGCCGCCAACTTCAATTCGTGCACATGGTAATTCTTCTCATGAACTTTCAGCTGGCGTGAGGCATAAGCAATAACTCTCCCGTCCTGCATCAACACACATCCTAGCCCGACGCGTGAAGCGTCGCAATACACAGTATACATCCTAGAAACGGAAGGCAATGTCAGAACTGGTGCTGAGGTCAATGTTGACTTGAGCTTCTGAAAGCTCGCCTCACACTCGTCGGACCATCGATACGGGGCAATATTCTGAGTCAATCTAGTCAATGGAGCTGCAATAGAAAAGAATCCCTCCACAAATTGGCGATAATATCCTGCTAGACCCAAAAAGCTCCTGATCTCTATAGCTGAAGTAGGAAGCGGCCAACTCTGAACTGCCTCAATCTTCTGTGGATCAACCTTGATACCGTCTCCGGATACCACATGCCCTAGAAATGCCACAGACTCTTACCAGAACTCACACTTGGAGTACTTAGCATACAACTTCTACTCTCACAAGGTCTGAAGCACAACTCTCAAATGCTGCTCGTGCTCACCCAAGCTCCGTGAGTAAATCAAGATGTCATCAATGAAGACAATGATGAGGGAATCAATATACAGCCTGAATACTCTATTCATTAGGTCCATGAATGATGTTGGGGCATTAGTCAAGCCAAAAGACATCACCAGGAACTAGTAATGGCCATATCTGGTACGAAATGCAGTCTTCGGAACATCTGAAGCCCGAATCTTTAGCTGATGATAACCCGATCTCAAATCAATCTTGGAAAACACACGAGCACTCTGCAACTGGTCAAACAAATCATCAATGCGCGACAGAGGATACTTGTTCTTGATTGTAATCTTATTCAACTGGCGGTAATCAATGCACATCCACATAGACCCATCCTTCTTCTTCACAAATAGCACTGGAGCACTCCATGGCGATACACTCGGCCTAATGAACCCCTTGGCCAACAACTCCTCAAGCTACTCCTTCAACTCCTTTAACTCCTTAGGAGCCATATGGTACAGAGGAATGGAAATGGGCTAAGTATCTGGAGCCAAATCAATACAGAAATCAATATCCCGATCTGGAGGCATGCCTGGAAGATCTGAAGGAAACACATCTGCAAACTCTCGAACAACTGGCACCGAGTCAATAGTCGGGGACTCGGTGGTGGTGTCCCACAGAGACAATGTAGGCCAAACATCCCTTCTCGATAATATGCCGAGCCTTCATGAAGGAAATAACTCCGCTGAATGCACTAACTGCAAAACCTCTCCACTCCAACCTCGGCGACTCAGGAATGGCTAAAGTAACTATCTTGGCATGGCAATCCAGTACAACATGATAAGGAGATAGCCAATCCATGCCTACAATGACCTCGAAATCAACCATGTCGAGCAATAAGAGGTCCGCTATGGTATCGAACCCACAGAAGGTAATCACGTATGACCGATAGACCCGGTCTACCACCACAGAATCGCCCACAGGAGTGGACACATATAAAGGAGAACCCAAGGAATCACAAGGAACATTCAGAAAATGAGCAAATAGTACTGAAACATATGAATATGTGGATCCTGGGTCAAATAGTACTAAAGCCTCCCTACCATGGCGTCTGAGGCCACTACATCTGATCTGGCCAGAATGGCATAAAATCTGAGCTCCCCTAGAGTGAACCGGAGCTGACTGATCTTCCCCTAAATGGCCTCCCCCTCTAGGAAGACCCCTGCCGATCTGTCCTCCACCTCTAGGTGGCCGGACTGCTGGTGCCAGACCCATAGGCTGATAACCCTGCTGCACTGCCTTGCCCCGAAGCCTGGGACAATGTCTCTACATATGACTTAGATCTCCACACTCATAGCAACCTCGAGGTACCATAGCCTACTGCCCTGAAGAGGAACCCTAAATGGCCGGGGGACGGTAGGAACGCTCTAGCATGGCACTGAACTGAGGCCTCACTGAACCACCTCGAGGAGGTAGTGGAGGTGCTGAATATGAAGGCCTGCTGGGCTGACCACCCCTAAACTGACCTCTACTCCTACCTGGAGCATCCCTGAAATCCCCTAAGAACCTGTCCCTCTTGTCCTGCTGACCCTGCTCCCTGCTCCTCGACCGATAACCCTCGATCCTGCGAGCAATCTCCACTACGAGCTGATAAGGAGTACCCATCTCCACCTCTCGAGCCATGGTGGACCTAATACTCGGATACAATCCTGCTACAAACCTCTGCATCCTCTCGACATCTGTAGGCAATATCATGAGTGCAGGGCGAGATAGCTCTGAAAACCTGGCCTAATAATCCGCCACCAACATCTGCACCTGCTCTAGCCGCTCAAACTGATCCCCCAGCTCTTCCCTCTCAGAGGGTGGAATATACCTGTCCAAGAACATCTGTGTGAACTGCTCCCAAGTAACCAGAGGAGAACCTGCTGGCTTGCTGAGTATATAAGACTGCCACCACCTGCGAGCTCTGCCCTCTAACTGGAATGTAGTGAAGTCGACCCCATGAGACTCCAAGATACTTATGTTGTGCAGTCTGTCCCTGCACCTATCGATGAAGTCCTGGGCATCCTCACCTCGCTCACCCCCGAATACTGGAAGGCGTAGTCGAGTCCATCTATCCAACATCTTCTACTGATCGCCCTCTGCAGCTGGCCTGGGCTTTGGTGCTGCCACTGCAGGCTGAATCCCACCCACGGGCGGTGTACCCGGGGTATGGTGTACTGCTGCTACCTGTCCTGCGGCCTGGGCGGTAGGGGTCTGAACTCCCCCTCCCGCCTGTGAAGTGAAAGGATCTGCTGGAAATAAACCAACCTGGACATGGTGTCCATGAATCTTATCATACGACCCATGACCTCCTGGAAGACTGGCGCTGTCATAAAGTCCACTGGGGTAGGTACTACTAGAGGCACCTCACCCTGCTCCTCTATGATAGGGTCTTCTAGTGGTGGTGTAACTGGAATAGCTCTGGGACGGCCTCGTACCCTTCCTCGGCCCGGTGCCCTCCCCCTGCCTCTGCCACGACCTCGGACGACGGGGGTAGCGGCATCTCCCGGGTCTGGAACATCGGATGCGCACGTCCTCACCATCTGTGAGACAATAGAAGAATACGTTTGAGTACATCATCGATTGCATGATAGAATGTGAATAAAGAGAGGTTTCCTAACACCCTGTAGCCTCCTTAAAATAAGTAAAGACGTCTCCGTACCGATCCACAAGACTCCACTGGGCCTGCCCGTGACTCATGAGACTTACGTAAACCTAGAGCTCTGATACCACGTTGTCACGACCCGAAATCCTAACTCAGGTCGTGATGGCGCCCAACAACGGGGTTAGGCAAGCCAACACAAATTTCACTAAGTGTTCCTTTTTATTTGATTAAATAGTTCACCAAATTACTGAATTTAACAGGTTAAAACATGATATCGAATGATAATAACCCAGTGGTAGGTAAAATAGCCATGAAGAAGCGTGAGTTGATATACGAGCATATATATATGTACAGCCCAACATCTCAAAATAACCACTACGTGTGTACCAGGAACTAGTGTCACGGGAAATCTAGCTGAATATACAAGAGACAAAATATATATATACAATCCCACAGTCTAAAATAAGTAGACGGGAAGATAGGCAAAAGAAGACTCCATGACGCTACAGAGGATTGTCAGGAGAAGCAGCTCACCGTGAAGTCAGGCCCGCTACAGTCAATATCTAGCTCCGGTCTGATAACCAGATGCACCCGCCTCAGAACCTGTACAGTTTAGTACAGAAGTGCAGCAAGAGTACATAATTAAATATGTACCCAGTGAGTATCCCTTCTAATCTCGAAGAAGTAGTGACGAGTGGTCGACTTGATACTTACTAAGGTCCAACAGTATAATATAATAATGATAACATGAAGAAGTAGACATGTAAGACAGTGAGTAGCAAATATGTATAGGGCACCGTATACCAAGTAATACATAAGACAAATAACAATTTCCACTTTCTCTTTCCCCAAATATTTTCCAAATCAATATCCACGAAACAATACCAGATAGACATGCGCACACGGAAAACAAGGCAACCGGCAGGAGTTAGAAGCAATATCCATGCACTGCCGAGGATCGGACGGCCTGTCCCATAAGTGCATTCTTACCATAGTACAATCTCACCTATGCACTTCCGAAGATCGAACGGCCCGCTCCCATGAGAGTGGGGGAAATCACACATCGCTCGCGGAATGTAAATTGCGAAGCTGTCACATGCACATATAATGCTATTAAAATTTACTTTCCGTAACAAATTCCTTTCAATCATCCAAGCCCATGAACTCTCTCAGGGAAACAATAATATACATAACATGAATTCGTAACATATAAGTCATTTCAAGACAAAATATATGGCATGCTGTGGGCCTAACTACCCGGACATAACTATAGTAGTCGATATGTATGGACTCTCGTCACTTTGTACGCACATAGCCCCCAAAACAAATACATACAGCACATAGAACACCTATGGGAACAGTTCCCTCTTACAAGGTTAGAAAGGAGACTCACCTCGTGTCGAATCTTTCCCTCGGACCTAGGATGCCCTCCAAGTATGTTTCGACGCGTTCGGAGTAAATTGAAGAACTTGAAGTTCATATTTTGATTCAATTTGGTTTTTGGGTGTGATTCTTGGTTTTGTTGTTGTTTTACGTGTTTCGAGGTTAAAACATGTCAAACTCACAAAACTCATCCACACACGGTGACAATGGCCTCAGATTCCACGGGGAAAATAAAAATGTGATTTCTCCAGGAGTCGAGGTGCCATAGGCTAATATCGGAGTAGCACCGCTTGCCAACCCAGACTATGTCAATTCGCACGTTGCCCTAAATGTGGACATAGGCGCATATCTCGATGGGAGTGTACGCAAGGAAGGCCGATCTGGTGGCCAAGGAACATAGGGCAGAGGAGACGAAGAAGTTAGTATCCAATTGATATTCGAGATGCTTCAAGCTCAACAAGCCGCTATTTCTCAGTTACAAAATCAGCATAGAGCTCCGAATAGGATCTAACCAGAAATCACTCTCCGTATTGAGCCAGTATCAGAAAGGTCGAATGGTAATGAATCGAGGACTAATCCTGCAATAATGATAATGCCCGAGGATCTCACTAAAAGAATTGAATCATGGGAGAAGAAAATAAAAACCAATGATAAAAAAAATGGAAACACACAACTCCCGAGTTGATCAGATACTGGGGGCACCGCCAATCTTGAAAGGGATGGATTTGAAGAAGTTTGTAAAAAAGTTGTTTCCTCCAAGTGCGGCTCTGAAGCCCATTCCAAAGAAGTTTCGTATGGTGGACATACCCAAATATAATGGGACCACTGACTCCAACGAGCATGTTACTTCCTATACATGCGCCATCAAGGGTAATGATTTGGAAAAAGATGAGACCGAGTCTCTGTTATTAAAAACATTCGGAGAGACCCTTTATAAGGGAGATATGATTTGGTATCACAACCTGCCACCAAATTCCATCGACTCATTCACCATGTGAGTAGATTCTCTCGTAAAGGCGCATGCTGGGGCCATAAAGGTTGCGACAAGGAAATCGGACCTTTCAAGGTAAGTCAAAGGGATAATGAAATGCTAAGGGAGGTCGTGTTCCAATATAAAATGGAACGCATGGAGTTTCCACCAGTCAAAAATGATTGGGCCGTTCAGGCTTTCACCCAAGGGTTGAATGAACGGAGTTCGATAGTGTCACATTAGTTGAAACAAAATTTGATCGAGTATCTGGCTGTAACTTAGGGAGATGTGCACAATCGGTATCAATCGAAGACCAGGGTCGAGGACGACCAACTAGGAGCCCCTTCTGGTTCAGTACATACAAATAGGTCGACAGTTTAAAATCAGAGGGACGTCGATAGGGAGCCAAGGTCGAACAAAGACCGATATAAACCATACACTGCAGATCGAAGGAACAATGGTCCAGGACGCAATTCCACCCTGAATGATCGAAGAAGTGACCGAGGACAGAATTCTCGGGGACTTATGAACAAAAGTGGTTTTGATAAGTATGCCGATTCCACAGAGGCACCTCGGTTATCGGAATATAACTTTAGCATCGATGCATCAGGCATTGTATCGACAATCGAAAGGATCAAAGATACTAGGTGGCCTTGACCCATACAGACCGATCTTTCCCAAAGAAATCCAAATTTGATGTGAAAGTATCATGGCACGCATGGTCACAGGACCGAGGATCACAGGAAATTAAGGGAGAAGGTAACCCTTCTATTCAACGAGGGCCACCTTTGAGAGTTCCTCAGCGATCGAGCCAAGAATCATTTCAGAGAAAAGGACGCCAATAGGATAAATGAACAGGAGGAACCCCAACATGTCATTCATATGATCGCCAGTGGGGTCGACATTCCATAGGGACCCATATTCAAACGCACTAAGGTATCAATCACTAGGGAAAAATGAACCCGAGATTATGTTCCAGAAGGCACCTTATCATTCAACGACGAAGAGGCAGAAGGAATTTCTCAGCTCCACAACGACGCGCTGGTAATTTCTATCTTATTAAATAAAGTTCAAGTTAAGCGTGTTTTAGTGGATCCAGGTAGCTCGGAAAATATCATCCGATCGAGGGTCGTGGAGCAGCTCAGCCTACAGGATCAAATCGTGCCCGTAGCTCGGGTCTTAAACGACTTTAATATGGCCTATGAAACAACTGAAGGGGAGATTATCCTACCGGTGAACGTGGATGGAACCATTCAAGATACCAAGTTCCACATAATTGAGGGCGACATGAGGTACAATGCCCTACTCGAAGGCCTTGGATCCACAACATGAGGGCAATCCCTACAACTCTTCACCAAATAATGAAATTCCCGACGTCGGACGGTGTAAAAATAGTGTACGGGGAGCAGCATGCTACAAAGGAAATTTTTGCGATCGATGAGGTGTAAGGCCCCAAAAAATTTTGCTAAGTAATTTAAGGCATTGTGGTGTCAAGGTAGGTAATACATTGTACATCCGGAGTTTCAGGTCCAACGATGCGTCGGGGAGTTGAAATGTTTCATTGTAGCTAGACCAGGCTTTAGGTAGATAAAGCCACTGATCACCTCGCCCCAATACTTCTTAGGTCGCCCTCTACCTCTTCTCGTACCGGCCAAAGCCAACAGCTCACACCTTCTAACCGGGGAATCTTGGCTTCTCTTCTGCACGTGTCCGAACCATCCTGACAAGTACGTACACGGGCTATTTGTTGTAAGACTCCATTTTTCACTAAATCCTAACCTGTTTTTCCTTGTTTGAACTACACTAGTGTATGTAATTTCCTTGTTTAGATTAGAAAAAGCATGCCTACATTTTTTGACTGCCCATTTGAACTCTGCGCAACATGTTTAGTGAAATCTCCTGTTTCTTTGGTTTGAACTTAACCTAAAATGTAGGTTTTCTTGCTGTAACTGTTGTGTTTATAGGTTAAGCTGCATATTTACTTTGGGACTACGGAACGGTATTCTGGGAGATCCCCTTATACTACATATTTACTTTGGGACTACGGAACAGTATTTTGGGAGATCGCCCAGCACTTCATATTTACTTTGGGACTACGGAACGGTATTCCGGGAGATCCCCCTGCACATTTACGTTTGGGACTACGGGACGGTATCCCTGGAGATCCCTTGTTGTTATTACTGTATTCTAGGCTGATGGATTTCATTGAGTTCTTTTCCTGTAGATTTCCGTATTGATTAATATTGTATTATTTCTTTCTGTCGTAATTCAATATATTTAAACCGGTAGGGCTCTGACCTGACCTCGTCACTACTCGAACGAGGTTAGGATTTGCACTTAGTGGATACCATTGTGGTGTACTCACGACCTTCCTGCACATGTTTTCGTGTGCAGATCCATGTACCTCTCGTCCGCCTCAGTATTAGTGCAGCAATAGCAACACTGTCACAACCCAAAATCCATAAGGTCGCGATGGCGCTGGACACCACTGTCAGGCAAGCCAATCATTAACTAATTTAAAATAAATTCATGTTTCAACATTTTCAAAATCGTTACCTTTCACTTTAATATATAATAACTAGATGAAATCCAATTAAGTAAAAACAACAGTCTAGTTTCCACTTTAATAAAATACATCCCAAAATCCGGTGTCACAAGTACATGAGCAATTTCTAAGACTTCTTACAAAATACTACAAAGCTTGTCCGAAATACAAGTCGGACAAGGACTTTAGAATAAAATAAGTACAATACATAGAGGAAGACTCTGCCGGCTGCGGATCGCCTCCGGATGATGCAACTTGCCTAAGTCTCCAAACCAACCTCATCGCTATGAAAGTACCTGTGCAACAAAATGCACAGCAAGTGTAGCATGAGTACGAAAACATTGTGTACTCAGTAAGTATCCCGCCTAACCTCAGAGAGGTAGTGACGAAAGGTCGACTTGACACTCACTAGGGTCCAACAATATAATTTGACAATATATGACAACAACAAAAGGCATACGAGGGTAATAAAATCAGTAAATTTGAAAAAGTAACTGAAAATTCAATAAACACTGGAAGTAAATAAATAATTTCTACTTCATTTCCCCCCCAAATATATGTCAAGTCCTTATCCATGAAGTCATTTAACAATTTACGTCCTTGAGAAAATTTAACAATTCAAGTCACAAATGGTATATCATATGTATATATATGCGTAGGGAATGCCGAGGGTCGTTCGGCCCAAACCAACAATAAAAGTAAACCGTGCACTGCCGAGGGTCGAACGGCCGAACCATAAGTGCATCTTTGCCATAATATAATCATATCTATGCACTGCCGAGGGTCGAACGACCCGAACCATAAGTTCATCTTTCAATCCGTCGTGGCGTACGGTCCGCTCCCATGAGAGTGGGGGAAATAACACTCCGCTCGTGGAATATAAATTGTGAAGCGGTCACATGCACATACAACATTTTCTTAAATTACTTTCAATAAACAATTCCTTTAAATTACCAATTTCTGTGATCTCAGGGAAACCAAAGTTTCATATAATCATATAATCATAAATTCATAAAGCATATAGTCCATTTCTAGAAAGAACGCAAGGCATGATGTGGGTCCTAGACTACCCGGACATGGCATAACAGTAGCTACGCACGGACTCCCGTCATCTCGTGCGTACATAGCCCCCACAAACAATAGCATATATTCATTTAGTTCACCTATGGGGATAATTCCCCCTCACAAAGTTAGAAAGGAGACTTACCTCGCTCCGAAATTCCATAACCGCCTCTCAGGCCCTTACGACGACTTCAATGGATGCATAACACCCCAAAACTACCAAATAACATGCAAAGCAATGAAAATTCACTCTAATACTCGTAACAAATTCAAATAAGAAAATTTTCCCAACTCCGCTCAATGAATTAACCAAAATGCCCTCGGGCCCACGTGCCCGGATTCCGAAATTTCTCGAAGATAAACTCTACCCATAGCTTTACTAGTTCAAATATACAATTTACTCAAATATTCATGCTCAATTTGTGGCTAAAATCCAAATTACTAAATTTCTAGTTTTTTTCTAAATTTCCCAATTTTCCCCACAATTTTCATGTTCAAATCCATGAAATAACCTTGTATTTAACTTCGAAATAAGTAGAAACAACTTACCTTTTGATCCTTGACGAAAATCACCCTTTGAAATCCTCAAATATCGCCCCAACCATGAGAAATATATGAGAGAAATGGCAAAAATCCGTTTTAAATTGAACACTGCCTAGGGAAACCTTCTATGCGATCGCACACAATTAGCCGCAATCGCACATGCCAAGTATGCTGCCCAGTTTTTCTTCTCCGCGATCGCACAAGCATGCCTGCGATCGCACATGCCTTTTTCCAGCTTCTTCCAAATCCCTTCTCCGCGATCGCAACTTCAACCATGTGTTCGCACTAGCCAGCCCCAGGCCTTCTCCGCGATCGCATAGGCAAAAACCTCGCCCCTCCATTTCTTCTTCGCGATCGCATCCCAGGGACCACGATCGCAATGCACAACAGAAACACCAGAAGACAACAATAGCAAATCACCCAGAATTGACCCGAAAATACCCCAGAACGCACCAGAGGCCCCCGGGACCCCGTCCAAACACACGACTCAGTACCATAACATCCCCCAAACCTGATCGAGGCCTCAAACCCCATCAAACAACGCCGAAACCACGAATCGCACCCAAATCAAAACTTTATGAACTTTGAAATTCCAAACTCCACATCCGATGCCGAAACCTATCAAATCACGTCCGATTGACCCCAAATTTTGCACACAAGTCATATTCGACATTACAGACCTTCTCCAATTTTCAGAATCACATTCCGACCCTGATATCAAAATTTTCACTTCCAGTCAGATTTCTCAAAAACCTTCAAATTTCTATCTTTAGCCAAATGACTTCAAAATAACCTACGGACATCCGAATTCACTTACGATCGCGCTCCCAACCCTAGAATCACCATACAAAACTATTCCCAGACTCGAAATCCCAAACAGACATCAATATCTCTGAAATGCGCTTCAAGCCAAACTTAGGAAATTCCTTCAAAATTGCTAACTTCCACAATATACGCCGAAACGCTCCCAGGTTATCCAAAACTCGATCCGGACATACGCCCAAGTCCGAAATCATCATACGAACCTGCTGCAACCTTCAGATCCTGATTCCAACTCCAAATCCCAGTCTTAGCCGATTTTTCCAACTTAAGGCTTCCGAAATAAGAATTTGCCTTTCAATTTAACTCCGAACTTCCCGAATTTCAACTCCGACCATACGCATAAGTCATAATACCTGAAATGAAGTTGTTCATGGCTTCCAACCGCTGAACGACGCGCTAGAGCTCAAAACAACCGCTCAGGTCGTTACATTCTCCCCCACTTAAACAGACGTTCATCCTCGAACGTGCCAAGAACTTCTCTTGAGTTATCTGAAATCACTATTTTAACACCCCGTGCACCCGCCCGTGCTACCACAACCCAGTTGAGCACATAAGCTTGATCAAATTTGAAGATATCCTCCTTTTTCCATACAATAAGCTCTAAACTCAGTTCCAACACCGGAAATTCTATGCCAGGCTTGTTTCTAATATATAAACACCGTATCAACTACCACATGAGGCACCAGAACACAGTTGTGTACCTTTGCTGAATCAGCACCATACACCGCATGATCTATTATCTAACCACAATGACGCTCCCTGAACCTTAATAGCCAAATTCTACAAATCTGATGCTCTCAATGCACCTTATAAGATATATACATACATCCTGCTATAATGCTGACGATACCACCACAACGGAGGAGATGGGTAGAAATTCCTAACCAACTGCAGAGTTAACCAAACATTGAAATCTTTTCTCTTAACTTAAATCATCATCTCATTGCAAACCAAAAATGGTGATTGTCCTGTAGTATATTTCACATCATCTCATCGCACTTGACCCCTGATCCAATAATCTTGTCTCACCCAGTATGAATTGTTCAAACAACCAATCACCCCAGACATGACCAGCAGTCACACACGATGCCACAATGTGCCAATAGGCCACAACTCAAACATGATACATAAAAAATGACTCCGGAAGGGACTACTCAACTCACGTAACTAATATGAACTTTCCTCAGAAAAATAGGAAGTAAAACACAAGAAAAATAATTATAGGAGCCTTTCTCAACATCACTCTGTTGCGCGTGCAACCCGATCCAAATAACATACCTATGGCGGCGTGCCACCCGATCCCATCATAAGATTTACATAAGGAAATATACACGAAGCTGAATTGCTCATTATTACAAATTACTAAATATCGGTCACAAGCACGCTAAGTGCATAATACCATTATGGGGAGACTGATAGAGCCATATGCTACAAACTCAAGCACAACTGAGATGCGATATATAAAATCTGAATCTCGAGAGCCATCCTTCTCACATAACCTCATCACTACGCGGAATATCAACACATAAGAATAACTAAGCCATTTCAAAACTCACGCGGCACGATCATAATATACCTAAATTTGACGAAGACGGAACAACAACTAATATTCCAACCCCCTCCTTAAGGAGTGCTATACAGAAATGAACATACCTGATTCACGTGAAGCCCACAACCACATTGAATCTATTCACAACCCTCAAGCTGATCCCTCTCACACTGTACTAGGCTAATAGCTTCACCTGGGTCCATAATACCCTCAATTCCTCTCATAATACATAAGAACAACCATCATAGCCGAGACAAACACACTACAATCCACAATCAACTGAACCTAACGCCTTCCAGGCATAAATTCTCAATTAAGCAATATTACACTCCTTTATACTTGGTCTAATTCTTCAACCAATAAGGTGACTACATGTCACACTTATATAATCTTCCCACGGTCATGCTCCCACCGCCTTCCACACAAGGTAATAAGTATGCACATCCATACCACCGACCACCCTAAGGGTGTAAAACAATTCAAGAACCCATGACCAGGGTACAAAGCCTCATTCACCGAATATCAATCTCAGGTGACACTGAAGATACACCAGCTTACTCTGAACTCCCAAATCATTTCTCTTCCTCATCTGAGCTCATGACATCCTTGTTAATGCCGAACCGCATTCCGATTCTTACTTCCAGCTCCACACTGACTACTGCACCCAACATGCCGATATGGAGTAGCATAGGAATTCCATCATACTTCCTGAACCGCCAATAGGGTGAACGCTTCATCACATAGAAACCTTTAGTTACCTAAATTCATGAGAACCATAACAACACACGAGCGAATTCTCTCAATCACAATACATGCAAATCCTTAAGTAGTGGTCTGAACCACCATAACCTTCCGGGATCCGCCTACACCTGACAAGCCATAGCACTTGAATGCTTCCAATGAAATCTATTACGACAGCCGACATGCCCCACACACATCTGCACAAACCATACACATACTCAATCACACCGAAGGAACTGATCACTGCCGTACATGTGCCATTTCAACCATGGCTAACCAAACTATCTTCATTTAATCATCTTAATTGCCTCAGAGATATTAGTAACTTCCTTCAACTCATAGCAAACTTAACCCTCACTCATCCCGGGTGACCTTTATTCACGAGACCATGCTGCCTAAATCCCGCAACCCGTCTCATACCCACCTGGTAAAATTTCTACAACCCGGAGTTTATTTCTCTCACTCCTCCAATACTATCCTGCATGTTTAAAATAACATAGAACACTACAACCATTTTCCCTTTCTTAGAAATTACGCCGCAAAAGCTCGATTCTTAATCATACTGCTGCTCGAAACCCTTAAACACCGCATTCTCTAACTTTCGAATTTACTAGGACCACTGCTGAGAGTCACCCACTCTGACTGGCCCCGAAAACAATCAACTCCAAGGCTCTTCTACCACATGAACATGCTCTCAACGAAGCACGTGACTGAGTCACTACCCTTACAACTTGCCTATGCCTTAAGCATACATTCTGAATCTTTCAAAGCCTAACCCTGGTCCAACAGGGCCAACTTTTTGCACACATTCATCAAATCCAACGCAAAATCACCATTTTACTCCTTTCCCTTTAGCTGTACTAACTTGCCAATACGTCGACAATCCGCAACCCCATGAGAACACCATCCTACAACCCAACTGCACGTGGTGGGACTCCCCCACTTAGCCCGAAGCTACTCTTGCACCACTCTAGACCCTGCTGAGATCCCTTCTCCTTTGTTGACATGACCTTGCTCAACCAATCCGTCCAATTCTTTCGAATTCTCCTGTTAGCATTCCCCAAATACTCAAATTCTCTAGCACCATTCACACATTCTGCCTCCTACCGAATAACCACTAGGATTCCTCGCAAAACATGCCAACCACACAACCGCTAACCTACTCACAGGAGATAACTCACCTGTGGAAATCACCAACTGACACCTTCCAACGACGCTGAAATGCACACTCTCTGCAACATCAATACCCCATCCTAAGCCTGCTCTCATTCACCAACTTTGCCCGTCCGTCCGCTCCTCATGGACATCTACTAAATTCGCTACAACATCTTCAAATTCACCGCCATATTGCATCCTTCTTTATCCCCAACAACTCCTTTCTGTTGCATCCAACCTTCCGCCGAATAACCAACATTTCAGTCTAAGCTCGTGGACCTAATCCCTCTCCACTAAAATTCTCAAGTCACTCCAACTCCTCCTCAAGGTAGGCAGCGGTCTTACCACTGAACTCATAGGCCAATCTCCCACTTAGTTGAACTCATTCCTTTAAGCAACTACCCGACTTCCGTCTCTAATGCCTGGCATCTAGAGATTTAGCCGCCACCTGACACTTCTCACATGTCTCCCTTCATCGCATGCTTCTCAATTTCGGCCTCAATTCAATATCATTCCCGGTAGCTCTTGAACCAGCAGATCACCACGACTTCAAACTCTCCGAAGATCATCTTTCTCGAGCTGCCTTCATTAGAAATAACTATTCAATTCTGAACCACTACACACCACGATCTCTGACAACCGCTTCTTCAACACTGCTTCACAACACTCTGACCCAATGCAACCGAAGAGCTATAACACCGGAGAACTTAACACATTCTATTCGATCAAACAACGACACCACAACACTGGTGAATACTCCACCTTGCTTGATAACCCCAAGTCTTACTACCTTACCAATCTGAACCGGATTGTTCATAGTCTAAATGCCTTTCCTTCGCCGGAACTAAAATACTGAAACCTCAAAATCACGTCCTGAGAAGACCTCCCTCCAAGCCATTCATCATCCCAACATATGGGCAAACATTCTACCATCATATCGACATCGCGCGATAACCAATCGTAAGCATCATCAAAACCTGAGCATAACCTCAAAGTTCTCAGAATCACAGCTACTGGCTGAAAACAACATATTACACTTCCGCAGAGCAACGACAATATCCTCAATCAACTTTGCAGGGAGAAACATCCCGCACCACATCCATAGTATCATTAAAGTTCCTCAAACCCTCGATTCATAGCAAGCGCTTTGCGATGCGTAAGATTGAGTAGGGAGAAACATAGGCACAAGCCTTAAAGGAATCAAATCGCACGATGAGGAATCAAGAAGGGAAGTAATACTAAAAGCCATGTAGCCTCTCAAAGATAAGTACATACGTCTCCGTACCGATCCGCAAGACTCTACTAGACTTGCTCATGACTCGTGAGACCTAAAAGAACCTAGCGCTCTGATACCATGTTGTCATGACCCAAAATCCATAAGGTCGTGATGGCTCCTGACACCACTTTCAGGCAAGCCAATCATTAACTAATTTAAAATAAATTCCTGTTTCAACGTTTTCAAGATCGTTACCTTTCACTTTAATACATAATAACTAGATAAAATCCAATTAAGTAAAAATAACAGTCTATTTTCCACTTTAATAAAATTCATCCCAAATACATCCCAGAACCCAGTGTCACAAGTACATGAGCAATTTCTAAGACTTTTTACAAAATACTACAAAGTTTGTCCGAAATACAAGTTGGACAAGGACTTTAGAATAAAATAAGTACAATACATAGAGGAAGACTCTGCCAGCTGCGGATCGCCTCCGGATGATGCAACTTGACTAAGTCTCCAAACCAGCATCATCGCTATGAAAGTACCTGTGCAACAAAATGTACAACAAGTGTAGCATGAGTACGAAAACAACGTTTACTCAGTAAGTATCCCGTCTAACCTCAGAGAGGTAGTGACGAGAGGTCGACTTGACACTCACTAGGGTCAAACAATATAATTTGACAATATATGACAACAACAAAAGGCATACGAGGGTAATAAAATCAGTAAACTTTAAAAAGTAACTGCAAATTCAATAAGCACTAGAAGTAAATAAATAATTTCTACTTCATTTCCCCCCCAAATATCTGTAAAGTCCTTATCCATGAAGTCATTTAACAATTTACGTCCTTAAGACAATTTAACAATTCAAGTCACAAGTGGTATATCATATGTATATATATGCGTAGGGAAGGCCGAGGGTCGTTCGACCCGAACCAACAATAAAAGTAAACTGTGCACTGCTGAGGGTCGAACGACCTGAACCATATTTGCATCTTTGCCATAATAAAATCATATCTATGCACTGCCGAGGGTCGAACGACCCGAACCATAAGAGAATCTTTCAATCCGCCGTGGTGTACGGCCCGCTCCCATGAGAGCTGGGGAAATAACACTCCGCTCGCGGAATGTAAATTGCGAAGCGGTCACATGCACATACAACATTATCTTAAATTACTTTCAATAAACAATTCCTTTAAGTTACCAATTTCTGTGATCTCAGGGAAACCAAAGTTTCATATAATCATAAATTCATAAAGCATATAATCCATTTCTAGAAAGAATGCAAGGCATGATGTGGGTCCTAGACTATCCGGACATGGAATAACAGTAGCTACACACGGACTCCCATCACCTCGTGCGTACGTAGCCCCCGCAAACAATAACATATATTCATTTAGTTCACCTATGGGGACAATTCCCCCTCACAAAGTTAGAAAGGAGACTTACCTCGCTCCGAAATTCCATAACCGCCTCTCAGGCCCTTACGACGACTTCAATGGATGCATAACGCCCCAAAACTACCAAATAACATGCAAAGCAATGAAAATTCACTCTAATACTCGTAAAAATTCAAATAAGAAAATTTTCCCAACTCCGCTCAATGAATTTACCAAAATGACCTCAGGCCCACGTGCCCGGATTCCGAAATTTCTCGAAGATAAACTCTACCCATAGCTTTACTAGTTCAAATATACAATTTACTCAAATATTCATGCTCAATTCGTGGCTAAAATCCAAATTACTAAATTTCGAGGTTTTCTCTAAATTTCCCAATTTTTCCCACAATTTTCATGTTCAAATCCATGAAATAACCTTGTATTTAACTTGGAAATAAGTAGAAACAACTTACCTTGTGATCCTTGACGAAAATCACCCTTTGAAATCCTCCAAAATCGCCCCAACCATGAGAAATATATGAGAGAAATGGCAAAAATACGTTTAAATTGAACACTGCCCAGGAAAACCTTCTGTGTGATCGCAAAAAATTAGCCGCGATCGCACAAGCAAAGCATCCTGCCCAGTTTTTCTTCTCCGCGATCGCACAAGAATGCCTGCGATCGCATAGGCCTTTTTCCAGCTCCTTCCAAATCCCTTCTCCGCGAACGCAGCTTCAACCATGCGTTCGCACTAGCCATCCCCAGGCCTTCTCCGCGATCGCAAAGGCAAAAACATCGCCCCTCGATTTCTTCTTCGCGATCGCATCCCAGGGACCGCGATTGCAATGCACAACAGAAACACCAGTGGACAGCAACATCAAATCACCCGAAATTGACCCGAAACCACCCCGAAACACACCTGAGGCCCCCGGGACCCCATCCAAACACACGACTCAGTCCCATAACATCCCCCAAACCTGCTCGAGGCCTCAAACCACATTAAACAACCCCGAAACCATGAATCGCACCCATATCCAAACTTTATGAACTTTGAAATTCCAAACTTCCACATCCGATGCTGAAACCTATCAAATCACATCCGATTGACGCCAAACTTTGCACACAAGTCATATTCGACATTACAGACCTACTCCATTTTCTGGAATTGCATTCCGACCCCAATATCAAAATTTCCACTTCCGGTCGGATTTCTCAAAAACCTTCAAATTTCTATCTTTAGCCAAATGACTTCAAAATAACCTACGGACATCCGAATTCACTTTCGATTAGGCTCCCAACTCCAGAATCACCATACGAAGCTATTCCTAGACTCGGAATCCCAAACGGACATCAATATCTCTGAAATGCACTTCAAGCCAAACTTAGGAAATTCTTTCAAAATTGCTGAATTCCACAATATACGCCGAAACGCTCCCAAGTTATCCAAAACCCGATCCGGATATACGCCCAAGTCCGAAATCATCATACGAACCTTCTTCAACCTTCAGATCCTGATTCTGAGGTTGTTTACTCCAAATCCCAGTCTTAGCCGATTATTCCAACTTAAGACTTCCGAAATGAGAATTTTCCTTTCAATTTAACTCCGAACTTCCCGAATTTCAACTTTGACCATACACATAAGTCATAATACCTGAAATGAAGCTGTTCATGACTTCAAACCGCTGAACGACGCTCTAGAGATCAAAATGATCGGTCGGGTCGTTACAAACACACTAGAGACTTCAAGGTATATTTACACGCGTCTGCAGATCCTCGGAGTCCCCCTATATCTTTTTCTTTTTCCCCCTAATGTACTTCTTAGACTCTTTGTATAGCAGAATATTAGAAAAATTTCGTAGGCTTGTGACTCATGGTTTCGGGTTTTGGGAAGTGTTATGTGTAAATTCGAAAATTGGTTTTACCTGTATATGCCGAGCAACATCTTACCTTTATATAGCCATTTTTGATGATTAGTTGTTCCTTTTATATTCGTTATTTTTTTTATATTCAATGTTAATAGGCTTACCTAGTCATAGCGACTAGGTGCCGCCACGACGTCTTTCGAGGGGAAAAAATAGGTCGTGACAAGTTGGTATCAGAGCTATAGATTCATAGGTATTGTGAGTCACAAGCCGGTTTATTAGAGTCTTGCGGATCGGTGCAGAGACGTCCATACTTATTTTCGAGAGGCTATGGAACAGTTAAGAACAATCATACTTCTTTGATTTCCTTGTCATGCGAATTATTGACATCAAAATTCTTAAATTTCTATTCTATTCCTTCTCACAGATGGCGAGGACCCACACCGAGAGATATGATTATCAGGCACCCGAGCCCCCTACCAGAGCCACTAGAGGCCGGGGTCGGGGTAGAGGATGACCATGCGGTGCAGCCAAAGAACCTGCGCGAGCTGCGACAGAGGAGCCCTCAGCAGCTCCAGCTGCAGGGCCGACACCAGAGGTTCCTATTGATGCTCCTGCCCTCCAAGAGACTTTGGCTCAGTTCATGAGCATGTTCAGCACTTTGGCTCAAGCTGGGCTGATTTCGATAGCTCCGGCCATATCTTAGGCTGGGAGAAGAGCACAGATTCTCGCAGCCCGTACTCCTTAGCAGAGGGTCCAGGTTGATTAGTGTCGCACCCATTCTTCTCGCAAAATCGAGTTTCGACACGTGACAACTCTTTTAAGGAAGGGTATTAAAATAGAGAGTCGCCACCTAACAGATTAAGGTGTGTTTGGGCACCTATTTGCAGATAACTCTGGTTTAACCAGTCTGCATCACCAAAGATCGGGTAAGGGCTCAAATTAACTTGAGGAGAAGGTGTTAGTCACTTCTCGAGGTCCACAATGATGAGTCCCAGCCAGACTCGGATAATATGAATTAGTCTAAGAGAAGAGAAGCAATTTGGACAATTTTTCCTGTTAAAATCAGTATTATTTGGTATTTTTACTTAATTGATTTCAATTAGGGATTTGAAAAATCTTTCCCGTTAAAATCAACATTCTTTGGGATTTTTACTAACTATCCTTATTTGTGAACCTTTAATTGGTGTTACTTGCCTTATTCTGGCTGATGAGTTAATTTATGGTCAATAAGTGATTTGTTACTTTATTTACGTCCAAATCAGGGCAGGTAATTGATTCTCCTTGTGCTAATATGACCTTTCCGGATTCTGTTTGTGCAAATTAATTGGGATTAGCCCCAATTAATTAATTGATTATATTTACTTACTTTATTTATGAACTCTAAATCATTTTTACCTTATTTGGTTTACCTCCCTAAGTGATATATATACACTCCCATTCTGATTCTTCAAACACACGAACAATAAATCACAAACTCACTCACACACTTTGACTTTCATCTCTCAGCTACTTGTGTTTACTATATTGTTTGGTCGGCTGAAATCCAAGGCTAGACCATTGAATCCTGCCTACTTTACCTTTTGTTTTGCTTCCTTTAACTGGTATGTTTCTATTCCTAATGTCGTTTATTATACTATGAAGCTTAAATATATGTGCTCTCTGTTGCTTCACTTTTGTTAAACCCATGTCTCTTCTGTACCAGTTTAACTACTATGTGTTTAACTCTGTGTCCTTTCCTGTTATTGTTTTAATCATCATGTTTACTCCTGTTTAAGTTTCACCCTTTCTTGTTTATTGCTTTAACCAGCATGTTTACTTCTGTTTAAGTTTCAATCTTTCCTGTATATTGCTTTAAACTTGCATGTTCACTCTTGTGTCTAAGAATCCTAATTTCTCTGTCTAATTGACTTCAATTGGTATGACCAACTCTGTGTAGTTAAATCCTTGCCCTCTCTATGACTTGATTAGCATGGCGACTCCTGCATTATATCTCTATGTTTTCCTGTCTATTGCTTCTAGTCAGTATAACTACTTTTAGCATTAAGTATGGCTGTTAGACTTAAGTAATTCATGTCTAAACCCTAAGTCAGTATGTCCTAGCGAATTGTTATGAATGCCAATCTACCCTTGTCTGCTCTATGTCCTTGTTAACTTGCTTGTTTTCCTTCCACCCTGTTTCTATGTGCTCCTAATTAAGGATTCCTATGTTCCCAGACCCTGCTCCCCTCTTTGTGTAATTGTCTGTTTTCAGCATGATATATATTCACCTAGGGTTAGCTTAAGCTAAGTTAAATCTGGGCAATCTGTATCTTGGTTTTGAAACTTTGTGACTGTGTTCTACTTGTTGTTGGTTTGCCGAGTCTTCATCTTTTCAGAATGTTTCTGAACTGTTTCCACTTCTAACATGTTTTTCACCTCTAAATTGTTTTCACCTCTAAGCTGTTTTCACCTCTAAACTGTTTTCACCTCTAAATTGTTTTCACTTCTGAACTATTTACTTCTGAACTATTTTCTTAAAATTATTCCTACTCTTTCAAGCACTATCTTGCACTCCTACTCTTAGAATATCTAGGATCCCGCCCCTCTAGTGTGAGAACTGCCTAAGAGTCCAGTGTGAGCATTGCTCGGGGTCCCTGAGGCCTTTGGGAACTTTGACGCACCATGACACTCTCTTTGGACCCTATGGGATATGGTACTTTGGACTTGGTTGAAGGCCTGGGCCTCCGGGTTTATTTTTGGGCCTATCTAGGCTCCCTATAATATAACATTATTTATTTTATAATTCATTTATTGTATGGTCTGTAATAATAATTCTTGAAAAAAACAGACATTGGGGATATTAGTAAAAAAAGAGGGACTTTTATATACATTTTATGTGGGAATCGGGTAGAAATCATGTTCTTAGGACTATTATGATTACCTACTAGCATTAGAAACCACGATCCTAGGATTGTTAAGATTATATATATGCATTAGAAAAACCATGCTTATAAGATTGTTTTGTGCACTAGAAAACATGTTTATAGGTGCATCATATCATTTGTTCTAAACTTCTGCTTTATAAAGTTCTGTATACTCATGTCTTCTTAGAAATCCTGTCACTAGGTTGCTATTAATTCTGCCTAATAATCATGTTCATTCTCCTATGTGCATTAGAAACCCTGCTTTAGGACTTTTATTGCTCTCGTCTAAATACTATGACTACATCTAGATCGTATAGAATCAGTTTCTTCAGTAGAAATAATGCCTATAAGAAATTGATATGAGAGCAGTCCCAATCCCTAGATATCATGCTTATAGAGACAAATATATAAAAACAGTTCTGTAACATTTGTACCTAGACAACATGCCTATAGGACATAATGAACGAAACTGCCTGCTTAAAATCGCTTATTAGTTTATTACGAATCTGATTAATAATTAGATATCATGTTTATAGGACATCTCAGCTCCATACCTAGGCAAGCCTGTAGGACAACTAAAATCTTAAGAATTGTAAAATTGTGCTTTGTTTAAATTACTTGTGAACTGCCCTGATTCAGCAACCCCTAAAATCAGTAGGCAAATTGATTAGGTCTCCATTGCCTCGCTTTAATAAAATGCTGCATATATTCTGTTTTCACGCTCACCTAGATATCCTACTTAGGACTCTTAAAGTGTATGAAATACTGTTGTTTGAGACGTGCAATTGACTTCTTATTGTGGAGGTAAAAGTAAGCCTTTAATTGTTCCTTTATTTGAAAGTCCTATTTTTTTTGCTTGTCGCATAGATTTTCTTATTTTAAGCACCTTAGGAGAGTCTAGATCCACCTTAACTAGAAGTCCTAAACACCTCCAGGACTGTAAGTATGTGACGGGTAATGCACGCATAGAGTACGTTTAATTAGAATCGCTTATATAACAACCAAGGGGAGGGTAATTTGGTAGTAAAGGATATGATGACCTGTGCGCTAATGCCACGTGTAACACTTCTAATTGAGGAAAGCTTACCGGGTATTGCATAGAAGAGATCCTATAGGCTAATAAACGTAGGACCCCTTTATGCCTGTTTTTAATTCTTATGTGTTTAAATTGCTTCATTTTCTCAATGACTAATTCACAAAATGAGTTTGGTCGGTACCCACCGTTGTGGACGTCGAGGGATGCGTAACACCTTCCCCTCGAGGTAATTTCGAGCCCTTACCCAATCTTTCATAATGTAAACCGGTTTTCATGAGTTATTTGCATTAGGTGACCTAACGTACCTTAAATCCGTTAGGTGGCGAATCTTCAATTTCTGTGCCCCTTTCCCAAAAGGAAATGAGTTGTCCCAAAGCATGTCGAAACACGGACTCTGCGAGAGGAAAAAGGGGACGCGACAACATGGTGACTCTGCTGGGTATTTTAGGCTTTTACCATAACAAATTTGCTTTGTGAATTAGTCTAAGCATGTTTTATTTTTGTCGATACATCTGCACCCTCTCCCTTTCCCTCTATGTGAACTTAACTGTTTATCTTTCAAGCATTTATTATTTCATTCACTACGAAACTGACTTGTCTCTTTGTTTTCTTTCTTAACGTCTTTCAATTATAAATACTGTATTTATTTCTTTTCTAACGTGCAAATACGTGACAACATGCTATTTACTACTTCATAAATCATGCTCAACATCATATTCCACTCTTGAGTAATCAATCCTATAGAAACGCTTGATGAGTGGTTGCGTTCTTCTTATATATTACCCCTTAAATTCGGAAAGGCTTACTTGCGATAAAACTAGTCGATCAGCGGTGTAATCAATGGTTTCGTGCCTTTCCCCCTCAAGTTGTCCGCTTGAGGGTACCAGTCTAGACCCCCAGAGCAACCTTTACTCTAATTATAACTGTGCATGCATCATGGTCAAACCTAGCCGGGTTAATATGTTGTCCGCACCCTTTAAGACAAGCCTTATCCAAAAGTCCACCGGGGTTTCCATAATCCCAACGGACGCAACCACGTTTTGTGCATTAATTTTGGAGAACTAAATGTCAATTTGATAATCATGGATGTATAAATAGTCGAACCAGGTGGGGGAAAAGGGCCTAACCTTTTTTGTTTTGCAGAAAATGAGGCACGAGGTCCCCAGATTTGGCATGGTCAGCAACATACCACCACTACTACTGGAATGGTGGGAAGATCCCTCCTCGAGTGATAAGAAACATGTGAGAAAATTCCTAGGAAACTTTCCATCCCTGTTAGACATTCAACAAAATAACATGCTGATTGAAGCTGCAACCTTATTCGGGGACAGAGAAAGGGCCATGTTTCGTTTTGGGGACATAGAAATGACCCCGCTCCTAGAAGAAATCGGGGGATTTGCTGGGCTACCTTGGGACAGCCCTGGGCTATTGGTACCAGAAAATAGCACTGGTAAAGGATTTCTAAAGATGATGGGTCTAAAGAAGAACGCTGATCTAGAGTGCTTGAAAAAGTCTTATATACCTTTTGACTATTTGTACGAGAGATACGGTCATATAAAATCTTACCATATGTTCCATGATGAGTTTTCCATCACCTCTTTGGGTCACATTCACCGTAGAGTTTTCATGTTCATTGTTTGCTTCTTGGGTATGATAGTGTTCCCAACAAAAGGGGACAGAATTCACACTAGACTGGGTATGTTCACCAAGACTCTAATGGAAGGAATCAAGGGAAAGACATACACCATAGTCCCTATGATTATAGGTGATATCTACCGGGCCTTGGACTACTTCCAGAAAGGGTCCAAACATTTCGAGAGTTGCAATTTGCTGCGGCAATTGTGGTTAATGGAGCATCTCCGAAAGGGTCAATATCGACAGGAGTTTCCACGAAAGGCGTGGAATGACCATATTGCCTTCCATCACCCTAAACAGATGACTTATATTCCGGACATGTTTTCTCAACCGGAGAGTGCTAATGAATGGGTGGAGTTCTTTGACAATTTGATCGATGATCAAGTCCAATGGATGTTTGAATGGTTCGCTACTGATGAGTTCATCATCACGTCTAGGGATGCTCCTCACTTAGTATTGATTGGGTTAAAGGGGATATACCCTTATGTTCCCATTAGGGTTATGAGGCAAGCATGTAGGAAGCAGGTCGTACCACGGGTTGCAAAGATGAGTCATTTCCGTGCAGATTTCCAGGATGACGACATCCCTTACAGATGTCAAGCTCAGCACATGTGGCATTGCAAGATCATTGTAGAGAAGAACACCGTTGAGCCAGACAAGTATCATGCAGGGTATGCACCTTTTTACCCGACATGGTTAGAAGATAGCCTAGAGAAGACAGTGAAGCCAGGAACCGGTCGGGGAAACATGGTCATAGACGAAGATGCTAAGACCCAGGTCAAATACAACAAATTGCGCAAGAGGATTCATGATCCCGAGGCTGAACATCAGGAGATACACGAGACAAACATGAGACTGATCAATAAATGGAAGGAGATGGCTATCACCTCCAATAGAAGGTTTGAATATCTGGAGCAGGGTTTGATGGAGCTGGAAGGAAAGATAACAAAGCGGATTGACGACTGCCAGATTGCTGAAGGACGCGAGGGAGGACATCTAGCGAGATCCTACCTACTGATGGGTCTGCGCGAACTGGGAAACTTGATCGATGGAGCTAGGAGGACCAAGCCTAGGGAAGGTCCTTTTGGGACCAAGTATATTAGATTTATTAGATTTTTTAAATGTCATAAGGCCAAGTGCCAATAGTGACTTTATTATCTTAGTGTCATTTTGGGATTCGTCTATTTTTATATTTATAAAATGAGGCATTTATCGACATTTAAGTTCTCCAAATCAACTTGTCGCTAGGCCTACCTCAGGCACAACGAGGCCCCAAAATTAGGATGCGAATTTACATTTCTGCAATATGTGTTTAAATACTGCAAATACTCTTTTCAGAACTTTTACTGACTTGGATACCTTTTGTTTTTTTTCTATCTTTCTTTTTTGATTATTCCCATTCCCCAAAGGTTGGTTCGTGCATACTGGCATCATCAGCATATCACACAAGATCCAGAGGCCCTCCACCTTCTCCTCCTTCTAGTCCACCAAAAGGCAAAGGAAAAGCAAAGATGGATGATTTGAATGGCACCAGAAAAGAAAACAATACACATGTTGATCATGTAGAAGCTTCTGATGGTCGGGGTACTCAGGCCCCAAATGATGCGGTTTCACGGTATGAACAGAGAATACTGGAACTCCAGGGTGAGCTCGAGCAGGTCCGGAATTTAGCAAAGCTATCCTTCACACTCAGTGTCCCAGACATCAATCATGCAAACACCTAGAACCCCGCATCACCTCAAAACACACCCAACAAGCGCCCACAAATCCTCCCGCACATCACAATTATACGACCCCATAAAAAAATCAAACTATCCCTCCACAGTATCAAAAAAACACCTACCATACTCCACAAAATACTCCACCAATCATTCCCAAACCCCAGAACTACACCGATGATCACCATTACATCCAAACTCCAGGTCACCAAAACAAGCCTATATACGTGGAGACCCTACCTCACTCCACTCAACCCATATCATATGCACCAGAATCTGCTGAGAATGACCTGCTCATTAAGAACCTTGCGGAAGAACTCAAGAAGTTGACAAGTCGGGGTCAAGGCGTCGAATGAGGCAAAGGGATAGAAGGTCTGAACTATGAAGACCTATGCATACATCCAGATGTAGAATTGTCGGAGGGTTACAAACCTCCCAAGTTCGAAATGTTTGACGGAATACGTGATCCTAGGGTTCATCTGAGGACTTATTGTGACAAGCTTTTAGGGGTCGAAAAGGATGAAAGGATCCAAATGAAGCTTTTCATGAGGAAGCTGACATGAGATGCTTTATCCTAGTTCATCAGCAAGGATCCTAAGAAGTGGGCCAACTGGGTGAGTATGGCGTATGACTTCATGGAAATATTCAAGTTTAACTCACAGAATGCGCCAGATGTCTTCTACATTCATAACTTAAAGAAGAAGCCCATTGAGACATTCCGCGAGTATGCTACTCATTGGAGGTCAGAAGCAGCCAAAGTCAGGCCGACATTGGACGAGGAACAGATGAACAAGTTCTTTGTCAGAGCATAGGATCCGCAGTACTATGAAAGGTTGATGGTCATTGAAAACCATAAGTTCTCTGATATCATCAAACTCGCAGAAAGGATTGAAGAGAGCATTAAAATTGGTATGGTGACAAACTTTGAGGCATTGCAGGCCACAAATAAAGCATTACAGTCAGGAGGTATATCGAAGAAGAAGGATGACGGAACAGTAATGGTCGCCCAAGGACCCAAAACTCCACTTGTATATCAAACCTCGCCACTTACATACCAAGAACCTCCACCCACATATCAACCATCACCTCCCAGATATTCCCAACCATCCACTGCTTATCACACATATAATTCCCAACCATCTCACTTTCAGTCACCTCCAACTCGTCCTAACTACCCAATACCTCGACCTAACTTTGGCCGCAGACCACCAAAACAATACACTGCCATTGCTGAACCCATTGACCAGCTGTATGAAAGACTGAAGGCTACTGGTTAAGTCACTCCTATCCCTACAGTGGCCATGGAAAACTCGTCCCAATGGGTCAACCCAAATAAGACATGCTCATATCATTCTGGCATGAAAGGGCACATTATTGACGAGTGTCGAACACTGAAGGATAAGATCCAGACCTTGATTGATAATAAGGTCATCCAGGCAAAGGAATCTACACCCAACGTCCGCAACAACCCTCTCCCAGATCATAGGGGTGAAGGTATCAATGTGATAGAGACCGATGAGGAATGGGATCTCGAGGGATCAATTGGACTTATCTTGGAGGGTGACAAATACAGCTGCCAGTAGAGGTTGAGGTAACTGCATCTGTTCCATTCGAAGTTGAGATAGCACCTCATCGCAGTTTCACCTGTTCCATTCGAAGTGGAAGTAGACACACCATTTACAGTGATAGTATCAACCGCACCACCTTTTCACACCAAGGCTGTACCCTAGGATTATGTGGTCGAAGCTAGAAGAAAAGGAAAGACCAAAATAAAAGAATCCGGCGCTGCGCAAGGAATGACCAGAACAGGAAAAGTCTATAAACCATATCATTTGGAAGAATCCAGTAAACAGGCCTCTAACAGAACGCCCGTTATTGAAACAGGCCCAGATGACTTTTTGAGGAAAGTGCAAGCGAAGGAGTATTCAGTCATCGATCATTTGAACAAGACTCCTCCTCAAATATCTATCCTGTCACTGCTACAAAATTCAGAAGCACATAGGAATGATCTCTTAAAGGTGTTGGGTGAGGCATATGTAACTAACAGCTTCACTGGCGGAGAAATGGCCAATATGGTGGGACAAGTGCTGGAAAGTCACAAAATCACCTTCCACGAGGACGAACTGCCACCCGAGCTTTTAAATCATAACAGGGCACTGCACAATACCGTGCAATGTGAGGACAATTTCATTGCCAGAGTTCTGATCGATGGGGGATCCAGTCTCAATATTTTCCCATTGACAACACTGAAGAGGTTGGGCAAAGGCCTATATGAAATACGAGAAGGGACTATGAATGTGAAGGCATTTGACGGGTCTTAGAGATCTACCATTGGAGATATCAACCTTTGTCTACATATGGGACCTACCTGGTTTGATGTCGAGTTCCATGTACTGGATATATCTGCATCATACAATTTGTTGTTCGAACGACCCTGGATACATGCCGCTAGGGCTGTAGCGTCAAATTTGCATTAGGAAGTGAAGTTCAAGTGGAACCACCAAGAAGTGATTATACACGGAGATGGGAGCAACGCTATTTACACCCATTAGACCATCCCGGTGGTTGAAAATAGAAGAAAGCTAGGTAGAGAGACTTATCATCATATCGAGCGGGTCAACGCGATCGACAAAGAAAAGTGGTGGGATAGCAAGATAGAAAGCATGATGAACTTGAGGGGGTATGAGCCTTGCAAGGGTATTGGTAAAAATCTTCAGGGCATCTCCAAGCCAATACAACTAAAGCGCCATGGTACCACTTTTGGACTGGGATATGAATACACCTGGCAAGAGTAACAAGACTGGTCACCACCATGGAGTGGCCCGTACTATCCACTTGAGCGGCCTATACTGCACCTGAGTCAGACTTTCCAGCAGACCGATATCATATAAGGATAAGAGCAGGAAGAATCATTGGCCGCCTTGAGGAATGTGTTCCTGGAAGATGATGACATGGATTGTTGGGTAATTTTCGAGGAGGAGGAAGAGAAAGGCCTTACCATCCGAGATGTGGAGAGAGGATCATTCCTCAAGAATTGGACTGTCAGACCATCTAGGGCCCGACGCGTCCCGGGCATTACTACTTCCTATCTCGATGAACCGACAACTGTGACATGTAATGAGGCAACGCAACAAAAGGATAGTGATTCAGAAGAAGATGATGTCATACATGAGGAAATCGTCAGAGAAGTAGAGGACTTTGAGAACAAGCTTAAGTCCACCCTGGACGAGACTGAAATAATCAACTTGGGAGATTTTGAAATTGTCAGGGAGACATGCATCAGCATTCACTTGTCGCCATCTAAAAAAGAAGACTACACACAGTTCTTGAAAGAGTATGAGGGCATCTTCGCATGGTCGTACGATGACATGGCCGGATTAAGTACATCTATTATGGCCCACAAGTTGCCCACAAACCCAATGTGTCCACCAGTAAAGCAGAAACTCAGGAAATTCAAGCCTGATATGAGTCTGAAAATCAAAGAGGAAGTTACTAAGAAAATTAAAGCAAGGGTCCTCAGGGTAGTGGAATACCCAACCTGGTTAGCCAACATCGTGCCAGTTCCGAAGAAGGATGGGAAGGTCAGAGTCTGTGTCGATTATCAGGATCTAAACAGACCCAGCCCAAAGGATGATTTCCCACTTCCAAACATACACATCTTAATCGACAATTGTGCCAAACATGAACTCCAGTCCTTTGTAGATTGTTTCGCCGATTACCATCAGATTTGGATGGATGAGGAGGACGCTGAGAAAACAGCTTTCATTACACCTTGGGGGGTGTACTGCTATAAGATGATGTCCTTCGTCTTAAAAAATGTTGTGGCCACCTACATGAGGGCCATGACTATTATCTTTAATGACATGATACATAAGGAAATTGGGGTGCATGTGGATGATGTCATCATTAAATCCAATAAATCCACAGATCATATAGCATACTTGAGGAAATTCTTCGGCATATTGTAGAAGTACAACCTGAAGGTAAACCCTGCAAAGTGTGCATTCGAGGTTCCTGTCGGAGAGTTACTAGGCTTCATCGTTAGCCACCGAGTGATAGAATTGGATCCGTCAAAACTCAAAGCCATCAAAGAGCTACCACCGCCAAAGAGTAAGAAGGATGTAATGAGTTTTCTAGGACGGCTAAACTACATTAGTCGTTTCATATCCCAATCCACGGTTATATGTGAGTCAGTTTTCAAAATGTTAAAGAAGGACGCTGCAACCAGTTGGGCTGAAGATTGTCAAAAGGCTTTCGACAAGATCAAGGAGTACCTATCAACACCACCAATCTTAGTCCCGCCAGAGCCAGGTAGACCATTGCTACTCTGCCTTGCAGTACCAGATGGAGCTTTCGGTTGCATTCTGGGCCAACACGACAAGACATGGATAAAAGAACAGGCTATCTGTTACCTGAGCAAGAAGTTTACTCCGTATGAAGCACAATACTCTTTGCTGGAACGTATCTGTTGCGCTCTGACCTGGATAGCTCAAAAGATGAGGCATTACATTTGTGCCTACACAACATACCTCATATCGAGAATGGATCCTTTGAAGTATATCTTTCAAAAACCTATGCCCACTTGAAAGCCGGCTATGTGGAAAATCTTGTTGAGCGAGTTCGACATTATTTTTGTAACTCGGAAAGCAGTCAAAGGACAGGCACTGACAGATCATCTTGCTGAAAATCCTGTGGAAGGAGAATACAAACCCCTGAAAACGTATTTTCCCGATGATGAGATACTATTCGTAGGAGAAGACATTGCCGAATCCTATGACGGTTGGATAATGTTCTTTGACGGAGCGGCGAATTTCAAAGGAGTCGGCGTTGGAGCCGTTTTGGTATCGAAAATTGGTCAACATTATCCAGTATCTGCAAAACTCAGATTTCCTTGCACTAACAACATGGCGGAATATGAAGCTTGCATACTAGGACTCAACATAGCCATCGACATGAATATTCAGGAGCTGCTTGTAATCGGTGATTCAGATTTGCTTGTGCACCAGGTACAAGGAGAATGGGCCACCAAGAATTCCAAGATATTGCCATATCTACACCATGTGTAGGAATTGAAGAAAAGGTTCACGAAAACAGAGTTTCGGCATGTTCCCAGGATTCAGAATGAGTTCGCCGATGCATTGGCCACTTTGTCATCAATGATACAACATCCAGACAAGAACTTCATCGATCCTATCCTAGTAAGGATCCTTAGTCAGCCGGCATATTTTGCTTATGTTGAATAAGAAACAGATGGGAAACCTTTGTTCCACGACATCCAAGAATATTTAGCAAAGGGAGACTACCCAGAACAAGCAAACCATACTCAGAAACGCTCTCTTAGGAGACTGTCCAACAATTTCTTCCACATCGGAGGAACACTATATAGAAGAACTCCTAATTTGGGACTATTGAGGTGCGTTGACGCAAAGGAAGCTTCTAAGCTGCTTGATGAGATACATGTCGGAACCTGTGGCCCACATATGAATGGCTTTGTCTTGGTCAAGAAGATACTTATGATCGGCTATTTCTGGATGACCATGGAGACAGATTGCATCCGGTATGTTCAAAAGTGCTACCAATGCCAAGTGCATGCAGATATGATAAAAATACCGCCAAATGAGCTCAATGCAACAAGCTCACCTTGGCCATTCGCCGCTTGGGGAATGGATGCCATTGGTCCAATCGAGCCCACCACCTCATATGGTCATCGATTTATTTTGGTAGCTATGGATTACTTCACCAAAGGGGTCGAAGCAGCATCTTACAAAGTTGTGACTAAGAAAGTCATTGCAGATTTTGTCCGCGACCGGATTATTTGTCGGTGCGGAGTTCTAGAGTCCATCATCACTGGCAATGCCGCCAATCTCAATAGTGATCTAATGAAAGCCATGTGCGAGACCTTCAAAATCAAGCACAAGAATTCCACATCATACAGACCTCAAATGAATGGAGTTGTAGAAGCCGCCAACAAGAACATCAAGAAAATACTGAGAAAAATGGTAGAAAATCATAAATAGTGGCATGAGAAACTACCATTCACCTTACTAGGATAGCGTACCACAGTCCACACATCAACCGGGGCAACACCCTATTTCCTGGTTAAAGGTACTAAAGTTGTTATTCCCGTCGAAGTAGAGATTCCTTCCTTGAGGATCATACAAGAAGCTGAGCTCAGCGACGCAAAATGGATAAAGAGTCGTTATGAGCAGCTAGCCCTTATAGACATAAAAAGGATGAATGCGGTATGTCACAGAAAACTTTATCAGTACAGGATGTCCAGAGCCTTCAACAATAGAGTCAAGCTGATATAGTTCACACCGGGGCAACTGGTGTTGAAGAAGATCCTTCCACATTAGGATGAAGCCAAAGGGAAATTCTCTCCCAAATGGCAAGGTCCTTACATGGTTCACAGAGTATTGACATGAGGAGCTCTCATACTTATAGAAATGGACGGAGAAGTCTGGCCAAAACCAATCAATTCAGATGCAGTCAAGCGATATTATGTGTAACTACTATGTTTTCCGTATATGATGTAAATTGAACTATGCTCGACCTGATTACCATTTAAGAGGGTATACGTAGGCGGCCCTGTGGGTTCGGTCACAATTCAATAAAATTTATGTTTTTCCCCACCATCAGAAACTGGGGCAGAATTTTGAGGAGGACCCTAAAAATTCCGAAGCAAGTTCAGCCGACCATAACAAATACAGTAGTCAGATATGTTTGTCCATCTGAGAGGAGGACCCTCAAAATTCTACAGCAAGAGAAGTCGCAATGTCTCGGATCGTGTCGCAGTCACTGGTGCATCTAACTAATTTCTAAAAAATATATTTTTACTTTGACTTTGAAAACTATGCATGCTTGATTTTGATATAGCTCTGTTTAGCAAACGCTACCCCCAATGATTTGAACAATATCTTCAGACCGAGCAAAGCAATTCAAGAAAGCTGACGGAGGCACGAACCGACCTCCCCCTTACAGAACTCACGATCTTTTTTGAATGCAGGAACAAGGAATATCCATGCCTCGAAATCACAACCTTCATAACAACAACGGTACTGAATCCACTTCCAGCTAAGAAATACTCTGCTATCATCTTCTATTTGTTCTATTTGCATGGGACTAAGCCCTATCCAAAATCTTGCATGAGGCTAAGCCATGCCTTCATATTTGCATGAGAATAAGCCTTGTCTAAATCTTGCATGAGGCTAATCCCTGCCTCCATATTTTCATGAGACTAAGCCCTGTCTCAATCTTGCATAAGGCTAAATTATGCCTCCATATTTGCATGAGACTAAGCATTGTCTCAACCTTGCTTGGGACTAAGCCCTGTCTCGAATTTCTACATGAGACTAAGCTCTGTCTCAATCCTGCATGAGGCTAAGACCGGCCTCTCTACCTGCATAAGGCTAAGCATTGCCTTCTACTTGCATGGGACTAAGCCCTGTCCCAAATATTGCATGAAGCTAAGCCCTGCCTCCTTAATTGCATAAGGCTAAGCATTGCCTCCATATTTGCATGAGACTAAGCATCGTCTCAACCTTGCAAGGGACTAAGCCCTGTTCCGAATCAGCATGAGACCAAGCTTTGTCTCAATCTTGCATGAGGCTAAGCCCTGCCTCTCTATCTGCATAAGGCTAAGCTCTACCTTCAATTTGCATGGGACTAATCCATGTCCCATATCTTGCATGAGGCTAAGCCCTACCTCTGTATCTGCATAAGGCTAAGCTCTGCCTTTAACTTGCATGGGACTAAGCGCTGTCCCAAATCTTGCATGAGACTAAGACTTTTCCCAAATCTTGAATGAGACTAAGCCTTGTCTCAATCTGTGCATGGGACTAAGCCATGTCCAGAACCTTGCGTGAGACTAAGCACTGTATCCCCTGCACTATCTATTTTCTCTTCTTTCGGGCTAAGCTCTGCCCTCAACTTCATACAAGACTAATCCTTGTCTTGTTTCTCCTAGAATCATGTTTCTTCATTTCATGGGATGAAATATCGCCAACTTGTCCAAAGGCGTTAACCTCATAGCCAGAAGACACCATGTCATGGCCTGAGGATCTCTCAAATTTGAACATCATTATTCAACGTCGTCATGGTTCGGAGGCACCATTTCAATGGTCTGAGAACATCATTTCATGGCTTGCGAATCCCCCACTGAACAATTCATGGCCCAGGATATCATGGTCTAAGGACGCCAACCTCAACCGTCCAAAGACGATTCTCATGGTCTGAAGGGAATTTGCATCACGTTTAAATTTACGCACAGATACATGCTTGTAGTACACCCTTACTTGCAGGTGATTCGATGAGCAACCGCTACCCCAACAGGAGCAATCCTGCTCCAGTTCCTTCATACTATCTCAAACTTGACCGCAACCTTTTCGCCTATCCCAAAGCCTTGTGTCCGTCCTTGTGGTAACTTCGTCAGCATATTCCGCCGATGAATCCAGAACTACACACGACCCGATTCCTGTAAAATCAGGGATATGTAGGCAGCTCAGAAACCGGAGTGCCGGCTGAAGTCTCTCAAATCATCTTACTCGGTCAAAATTGGCCATCGTATCTTTACCCGACAACTCTTTCATCTTTCCCGGATAAAGAGGGGCAGCTGTTGATACCCAATTTTTCCCTATAATATTTTTAAAATGCATATATACCTCCAAAACTATGCATTAGCACCAATTAATATTTTTTCATAATTTCTGCATTTTAAAGGATTTTTAATTAATTTATCCCAGTATTTTATTATATAAATAATTACTAATTGCATTACAAATGGTGTTATAATAATTTTAATGGCTTAATTTCACTATTTATCTTTATACTAAGTATTAACAATTTTATAAATAGCCCATTTACAGTTTGGGTTGTAATTGCAATAACTTTGCAATTATAGCCCATGTATGCATTATTACATTATTTTACCAAAAAATAGCTTTTGTATTTTTAAAATGTTGAGTAATTTTTTTAAAACATTTTTATCCATGAAAATCATTGTTTATAATCTGCTAATTATTTTTACAAATTATATTTTTACTTATTAATTAGCTATTTAACAAATAGACCCTTTTAATTTCGTTTTAATTAAATTATACCAGCCCAAACCCCTTAAATACCAGCCCAATCCGCCCAGGCCCAATGTCACACCTACCCGACCCAAACCTTTCCCCAATCGTGGCCGTTGATCTTTTAGATCAACGGTCGATATTAACCCTTACCATTTTTAATCCAAACAACTAACCTTAACCCCTAAATTCCTCTTCTTCCGCCGTTACTGATATCCCTAATTCCTCCTTCTCTCTCAGTAACCCCCTAAACCCTAAGCGCCGTCAGCGGAAAAAATCCCCGTCTATGGAGTTTCTTTGTATTGTCCGGCCCTTACCAGCCTTCTACACCCTCTGGTTGTTTAAAACATGGATTCTTAAAAGAATCTCAAGGAAATTCAACTTGATTCTTTATCCGACATTTGTTTACAAGCATGTCTAGGGCCATTATCGTTTGTGAGTACTGATTTCCTCCTATTTTTAGTTAGAATCTATGCTTTTTGACCAAGTTTCTTTCATCCCTGATGTTTTTGAAAACCTTAGTTTTACGACTACTCAAATCTGTTTAGATCTGAAACAATTCGAGTATTATCTAGTGTTTTTCCTTGAAGATCTTCTGTTTTGGTTAACTATTTCGGTTCCATTTACTTTCTTCTGAAACTAGGGTTCATCCTGAGTTTCTTCAATTATTTTTTAAATTTCTAATGTTTAATCTAATCATTTCTTTACTGGTTTGGTTGATTTCCTTGTATATGCTTAAACCCTAGGTCTTGTTCTATTATTGCACGAATTTTCTTCAATTTATTTCTGTTATTTGTTTATTTATGTCAACATAATATACTAATTGACTTATATTAGGGATTTAAACAATATTTCATGTTAAAATCAATATTCCTTGGTATTTTTACTTAATTGACTTCTATTAGGGATTTGAACAATCTTTCCCGTTAAAATCAACATTCTTTGGGATTTTTACTTACTTTCCTTATTTGTTACCTTATTTAAGTCCCAATCAGGGCTGGTAATTGATTCTCCTTGTGCTAATATGACCTTTTCGGACATTGTTTGTGCAAATTAACTGGGATTAGCCCCAATTAACTAATTGATTATATTTACTTGCTTTATTTATGAACTCTAAATCATTTTTACCTTATTTATTTTACCTCCCTAAGTGCTATATATACACTCTCATTCTGATTCTCCAAACACACGAACAATTGTTCACAAACACACTCACACACTTTGGCTTTCATCTCTCTGCTACTTGCGCTTACTATATTGTCTGGCCGACAGAAAGCCAAGGCTAGACCATTGAACCCTGCCTACTTTACCTTCTGTTTTGCTTCCTTTAACTGGTATGTTTCTACTCCTAATGTCGTTTATTATACTATGAAGCTTAAATCTATGTGCTCTCTGTTGCTTCACTTCTATTAAACCCATGTCTCTTCTGTATTAGTTTAACTACTATGTGTTTAAATCTGTGTCCTTTCCTGTTATTATTTTAATCATCATGTTTACTCCTGTTTAAGTTTCAGCCTTTCCTGTTTATTGCTTTAACCATCATGTTTACTTATGTTTAAGTTTCAATTTTCCCTATCTATTTCTTTAAACTTGCATGTTCACTCATGTGTCTACGACCCCTATTTTCCCTGTCTAACTGACTTCAATTGGTATGACCAGCTCTGTGTAGTTAAATCCCTGTCCTCTCCGTGACTTGATTAGCATGGCTACTCCTGCATTACATCTTTATGTTTTCCTGTCTATTGCTTCTAGTCAGTATAACTACTTTTAGCATTAAGTATGGCTGCTAGAGTTAAGTAATTCCTGTCTAGACCCTAAGTCAATATTTCCTGGTGAATTGTTATGAATGCCAATCTACCCCTGCCTCCTCTATGTCCCTGTTAACTAGCATGTTTTCCTTCCACCATGTTTCTATGTGCTCTTGATTCAGGATTTCTATGTTCCCAACCACTGCTCCCCTTTCTGTGTAGTTGTCTGTTCTCTGCATGATATATGCTCACATAGGGTTAACTAATAAGCTAAGTTAAATATAGGCAATGTGAATCTTGGTTCTGAAACATTGTGACTGAGTTCTAATTGTTATTGGTTTGCTGAATCTTTGTCTTTTCATAATGTTTCTGAACTATTTTCACTTCTAACATGTTTTCACCTCTAAACTGTTTTCACCTCTAAATTGTTTTCACTTTTGAACTGTTTACTTCTGAACTATTTTCTTAAAATTATTCCTACTCATTCAAGCACTATCTTCCACTCCTACTCTTAGAATATCTAGGATCCTGCCCCTCAGGTGTGAGCACTGCCTAGGAGTCCATGAGACTCTTTTGAACTCTGACACACTGGGGTTGGCCCTTCCACACTGCATAAAAACTGTTTCTCTTTAAAAGGGGCTTGGTGTGAGAATTGCTCGAGGTCCCTGAGGCCCTTGGGAACTTTGACGCACCAAGACACTCTCTTGGACACTATGGGATATGGTACTTTGGATTTGGTTGAAGGCCTGATCCTCCAGGTTTATTTTTGGGCCTATCCAGGGTCCCTACAGTATAACATTATTTATTCTGTAATTCATTTATTGTATGGTCTGTAATAATAATTCTTGTAATTAACAGATATTGTAGATATTACTAAAAATGGAGGGACTTTTATATACATTTTGTGTGGGAATCAGGTAGAAATCATGTTCTTAGGACTATTATGATTACCTACCAACATTAGAAATCATGCTCCTATGATTGTTGTGATTATATATATGCATAATAAAAACCATGCTTATAGGACTACTTTGTGCACTAGAAAACATGTTTATAGGTGCATCATATCATTTGTTCAAACCTTCTTATTTCTAATGTTCTGCACACTCATGTCTGCTTAGAAATCCTGTCACTAGGTTGCTATTAATTCTTCCTAATAATCATGTTCATTCTCATATGTGCATTTGAAAACCTGCTTTAGGACTTTTATTGCACTCGTCTAAATACTATGACTACATTTAGATCGTATAGAATCAGTTTCTTCAGTAACAATCATGCCTATAAGAAATAGATATGAGAGTAGTCCCAACACCTAGATATCATGCTTATAGAGATAAATATATAAAAATAGTTCCGTAACATTTGTACCTAGACAACATGCCTATAGAAAATAATGAACCAAACTTCCTGCTTAAAACCGCTTATTAGTTTATTATGACTCTGATTAACAATTAGATATCATATTTATAGGACATTTCAGCTCCACGATTAGGCAAGCCTGTAGGACAACTAAAATCTTACAAGTTGTAAAAATGTGCTTTGTTTAAATTACTTGTGAACTGCGCAGATTCAGCAAGCCCTAAAATAAGTAGGAAAACTTATTAGGTCTCCATTGACTCTCTTTAATAAAATACTGCATATATTATGTTTACATGCTCACCTAGATATCCTGCCGAGGACTCTTAAAGTGTCTGAAATACTGTTGTTTGAGACGTGCAATTGACTGCTTATTTGTGAAGGTAAAAGCGAGCCTTTAATTATTCCTTTATTTGAAAGTCCTATTTGTTTTGCTTGTCGCTTAGATTTTCTCCTTTTAAGTACCTTAGGAGAGTCTAGATCCACCTTAACTAGAAGTCCTAAACACCTCCAGGACTGTAAGTATGGGACGGGTAATGCACGCATAGAGTAAGTTTAATTAGAATCACTTAGATAACCACCAATTGGAGGGTAATTGGGTAGTAAAGGATATGATGACCTGTGCGCTAATGCCACGTGTAACACCTCTAATTGAGGAAAGCTTATCGAGTATTGCATATAAGTGTTCCTATAGGCTAATAAACCTAGGACCCCTTTATGCCTGTTTTTAATTCTTATGTGTTTAAATTGCTTCATTTCCACAATGACTAATTGACAAAATGAGTTTCGCCAGGACCCACCGTTGTGGAACTCGAGGGGTGCCTAACACCTTCCCCTCGAGGTAATTTCGAGCCCTTACCCAATCTCTGGTAATGTAAACAGGTTTTCATGATTTTTTTGCATTAGGTGCCCTAACGCACCTTAAATTCGTTAGGTGACGTGTAATGACCCGACCGATTGTTTTTAGCTCTAGCGTGTCATTCGGTAGTTTGAGGACATGAGCAGCTTCATTTCAAGTATTATGACTTCTAGACATGGTCAGAATTGAATATCAGGAAGTTCGGAGTCAATTTGGAAAGAAAATTCTCATTTCGGAAGCCTTAAGTTGGAAGAATTGACTAAGATTGGATTTTTGAGTAAACGACCTCAAAATCAGGATTTGAATGTTCTAGCAGGTTCGTATGATGATTTCGGACTTGGATATGTTCGGATCGGGTTATGGGTAATTCGGGAGCGTTTCGGCGTATATTGTGGAAATTAGCATTTTAGAAGGAATTTCATAAGTCCGGGATGAAGTGCATTTCAGTGATATTGATGTTCGTTTGGGATTTAGAGTTGAGGAATAGCTCCGTATAGTGAATCTGGAGTTGGGAGCGCGATCGAAAGTGAATTCGGATGTCCGAAGGTTATTTTGAAGTCATTTGGCTAAAGATAGAAATTTGAAGGTTTTTGAGAAATCTGACTGGAGGTGGAAATTTTGATATTAGGGTCAGAATGCAATTTCGAAAGTTGGAGCAAGTCCGTAATATTGAATGTGACTTGTGTGCAAAATTTAGGGTCAATCGGACTTTGATAGGTTTCGGCATCGGATGTAGAAGTTTGAAATTTCTAAGTTCATAAAGCTTGAATTGGAGGGAGATTCGTAGTTTCGATGTTATTTGATGTGATTTGAGGCCTCGAGAAGGTCCGCATTATGTTTTGGAACAGGTTGGTGTAATTGGACGGGGTGCTGGGGGCCTCGGGTGGATTCCGGGTGGTTAACGAATCAAATTTGGAGTTGAGAGAAAGCTGAGGTTGCTGTCATCTGGTGTGACCGCACATGCTAGGTTTTGGCCGCAGGTGCGTCTATAGTGTCGCAGAAGCGAAAAAGAGAAGGCTTGGCTGAGGGCCGCAGGTGCAAGGTTATTTCCACACCTGCGAAGGCGCAGATGCGGACGAGGGAGCGCAGGTGCGGAGCTGGCTGGGGAAGGAGGAAGCCGCAGGTGCCAGAGTTAGGGAGCACCTGCGGGCGCGCAGGTGCGGGCTAGGAGACCGCATGTTTGGAAGTGCTGGAGGCAGTGTTATGTTTTAAAAATGGGAATTTGGCCATTTCTTTCATTTCTTTCATTTGGCTTGGACGATTTTGGAGAGCTAAGGGAGGGATTTTCATCAAGCAACACTAGGTAAGTGAATTCTTCCCATTTTAGAGTTAAATATGTGATCTTACATGGATTTAGATATGGAAATTAGTAGAAATTGGGGATTTTGAGGGGAAGACCTAGAATTTGGTATTTTGGATTTTTACCACGAATTTGAGCATAAAAATTAGAGTAAATTATATATTTTAGTTAGTAAGACTATGGGTAGAGTTTATCTCGAGAAATTTTGAAATCCGGGCACTTGGACCCGAGGACATTTTGGTCAACTTTACGAGCGAAGTTGGGAATTTATATAATTTGACTTGTTACAAGTATTAGAGTGAATTTTCATTGGTTTGCCCGTTATTTGGATAGTTTTGGGGCGTTGTGCATCAATTGGAGTCGTCGGAAGGGCGTGGAGGCCGGTTACGAACCTTCGGAGTGAGGTAAGTCTCCTTTCTAACCTTTTGAGGGGGAATTGTCCCCATAAGTGAAATAATAAAAATATGTGCTACTATTTGTGAGGGCTACGTATGTACTAAGTGATGGGAGTCCGTGCGTGGCTACTATTATGCTTGTCCGGGTAGTCTAGGAGACAAAGGCATGTTTTATTTGTTGTACATGTAACCTTATTGATGAAATTGGAAATGACGTAAATCTTATCGAATTTGACAACTGAATTTCTAATAAAAAGACTTATTTACTATCTTCGTGACCATTAAAAGAGAATTTTTGACATTTCTTGGATAATTGCTTTTCCTGATATAGTCGGGGTGGACTGATTAAATGTGTATGTTTATTTGTGACCCTTCGCAATTTATATTCCGCGAGCAGGGTGATTTCTTCCACTACTCTTATGTGATCGGGCCGTTCGCCTCGACAGGATTTATGTACCACACTCTCATAGGAGCGGGCCGTTCACCTCGGCAGGTTAATAGATGCGTCTATGGTTCGCGTCGTTCGATCCTTCGGCAATGCACAGTTTACTTTTATGTTGGATTGGGCCGTACGCCATGACATTTACTATATATTTATTATTCTCATTGAACCGTGTGTAATATTTGGTTAGAAGCCAGTGTATCAGAGGGTGCTCCCCTTAATTGAACTATAACAACCTCTTTGGTGAAACCGTGTCTATGTTTATGTTTTGGTTACGAAAGGAAATTTCTAATTGAGAGCTGAGTAAATTGTAAGGAGGGAATCATACGGTGTAATTTACACTCGTTCGTTATATATATATTTACTCTGTTCCATATTTATTCATTTCGTTAATATACTTGATATTTATTGACCTCTAGAAAGTGTCAAGTCGACCTCTCATCACTACTTCTTCAAGATTAGACTGGATACTTACTGGTACATATTACTTTATGCACTCATGCTACACTCTGTACTTAATTGTACAAGTTCTGAGGCAGGTGCACCTGTGTATCAGTCCGGAGCTCGTCCCTGACTCATACTTGGTTTAGACTTCTCGGTGAGCTGCTTTCCCTGACGACTTCCAGCAGCACCTTGGAGTTTTCTTTCTTTTGATTTTATTTGTCTATATATTTTCCTCAGACAGTAGGGCTGACTTGTATTTTGTTTGGGTTCTCATTCTACTAGACGCCTGTAAACTTGTGACACCAGTTCCTGGCACACACGTAGTAGACATTACATTTTGGGCTGTAAAAATAAATTATGACTATCATGGCTACTTTTGCTTAATATTGCCTAAGTATTTGTTTTTCTTAATGCCTGAAATCTGAATTTAGTAAGTGACGAAAATGCTTTTGGTAAATTAAATGAAACTCCCAGTATATTGATGTTGGCTTGCCCGACTTCGGTGTCGGGCGCCATCGCGACCTGATTTAGGATTTTGGGTCGTGATAAATGTTTTGGGAAAACCCAATAGAGTTTTGCGGATCGATACGAAGACATCTGTATTTATCTTCGGGAGGATATTGGGTGTTAGGAAATATCCCTTTTTTCATCTTCTATCGTGCAGTTGATGGTATGCTAAATCTCACTCTTCTATTTTCTCACAGATGGTGAGGACGCGAGCAGCCGGTGTTTCGGACCCCGGAGGGGTCGTTACCCCCGTCATCCGAGGCCAGGGCTGAGGCCGGGGGAGGGCACCAGCCCGAGGTAGGAGACGAGGGCATCCCAGAACTGTACCAGTTGCACCCCTAGCGGATCTAGTGGAGGATCCCATCACTGAGGAGTAGGGCGAGGTGCCCGCAGCAGATCCTGCCCCTTTGGACTTTATGACGGCGCCAGGATTTCAGGAGGTCATGGGCCATATGATGCGGTTCATGAACACCATGACTCATGTTGTTTTATTCCCAGTGGATCCTGCTATATCTCAGGCGGGAGGGGGAGCACAAACCCCTACCGCCCAGGCTGCGGGACATGCAACAACAGTATATCATACCCTGGGTACACTGCCTGTGGGCGAGGCCCAGCCAGCAACAGTAGCACCTGAGCCCAGACCAGCTGTGGACGGTGATCCACAGAAGCTATTGGATAGATGGACCAGATTGCACCAACCTATCTTCGGAGGAGAGCGTCATGAGGATGCACAAGACTTTATTGATAGGTGCAGGGACAGACTGCACAACATGAGGATACTGGAGTCCCATGGAGTTGATTTCACTACCTTCCAATTAGAGGGCAGGGCCCGCAGATGGTGGCAGTCCTATATACTTGGAAGACCGACAGATTCTCATCCCCTCACTTAGGAGTAGTTCACCCAGTTGTTCCTGGACAAATATATTCCACCCTCAAAGAGGGAAGAGCTACGGTATCAGTTTGAGCAGCTGGAGTAGGGGTAGATGTCTGTGACTGACTACGAGGCTAGGTTTTATGAGTTGTCTCGACATGCACTCATGATACTTCCTACTGATGAAGAGAGAGTGCGGAGGTTTGTAGCTGGGTTGCACTCAGGTATTAGGGCTAACAAGGCCCTAGAGGTGGAGATGGGGACTCCTTATCAGCTTGTGGTCGAGATTGCTCACCGGATTGATGGTTATCGATCGAGGGGTAGAGAGAAGAGTCAGCAGGATAAGAGAGCTAGATTTTTTGGGGAGCTCAGAGGTGCTCCAGCTAGAGGCAGAGGTCAGTTTGGTAGGGGACAGCCCAGTAGGCCCCCATATTCATCACCCCCACCACCTCCACGAGGTGTTCCAGCGAGGCCTTATTTCAGCGCCATGCCGGAGATTTCTTACCGACCGCCAGCTATTCAGGGTTCCTCCGGCGGGTATTCAGGTCATCAGGGGTCTTCCAGCCCTTACTTCAGTGTTATGCCAGAGGTTTCACATCGCCCTCCAGCTCTACAGGGTTCTTCTTCAGGGCAGCAGGCCATGGTACCAGGAGGTTGGTATGAGTGTGGAGATCCAGATCACATGAAGAGGTATTGTCCCAGGCTTCGGGGCAAGACAGTGCAGCAGGGTCACCAGTCTATGAGGTCAGCACCAGCAGTTCGGCCACCCAGAGGTGGAGGACAGACTGGTAGGGGTCGTCCCAGAGGTGGAGGACAGGCAGGGGGAGCCCAATCAGCTCCTATTTATTTCGGTGGAGGTCAGTCATCCGGTGCTCCAGCCAGATTCTATGCTATTCCGGCTAGATCAGATGCAGTGGCCTCAAATGCCGTGATCACAGGTATTATTTCAATATACGGTAGAGATGCCTCGGTATTATTTGATCCAGGTTCCACTTATTCATATGTATCAGCTTTGTTTGCTCATTCCCTAGATATTCCTCGTGAGTCCTTGGGTACTCATGTTTATGTGTCGACTCCTGTGGGTGATTCTGTGGTTGTGGACCAGATTTATGGGTCCTGTGTAGTTACATTATGTGGATTCGAGACCAGAGCGGATCTCATGTTGCTTGATATGGTTGATTTTGAGGTCATCCTGGGCATGGATTGGCTATCTCCTTATCATGCTATTCTAGATTGCCATTCCAAGACAGTTACTCTAGCCATGCCTGAGTTGCCGAGATTGGAGTGGAGAGGTTCCTCAGTTAGTGCAGCTGGTCGGGTTATTTCTTTCCTGAAGGCTCAACATATGGGCGAGAAGGGTTGTTTGGCCTATCTTGCTTATGTGCGGGACACCACCGCCGAGTCTCGGACGATTGATTCAGTGCCAATAGTTCAAGTGTTTGTTGATGTATTCCCTTCAAGTCTTCCAGGCATGCCACCGGATCGTGACATCAATTTTTGCATTGACTTAGCTCCAGGCACCTAGCCTATATCTATTCCCCCAAACCGTATGGCTCCGAAAGAATTAAAGGAATTGAAAGAACAACTTGAGGAAGTTCTGGCTAAGGGGTTTATCAGACCGAGTGTATCGCCTTGAGGTGCTCTAGTGCTGTTTGTGAAGAAGAAGGATGGGACTATGCGGATGTGTTTGATTACCGCTAGTTAAACAAGGTCACCATCAAGAACAAGTACCCGTTTCCGCATATCGATGATTTGTTTGACTAGCTGCAGGGTGCATGAGTGTTTTCTAAATTGACTTGAGATCGCGGTACCATCAGCTGAAGATTCGAGACTCGGATGTTCCGAAGACTGCCTTTCGTACAAGATATGGTCATTATGAGTTCCTGGTGATTTCCTTTGGCTTGACTAATGCCCCAGCAACATTTATGGACTTGATGGACAGGGTGTTCAAGCCTTATATTGATTCTTTTGTCATTGTTTTTATTGATGACATTCTGATTTACTCACGTAGTCTGGGGGAGCACGAGCAACATTTGAGAGTTGTGCTCCCGACTTTGCGAGAACATAAGTTGTATGCTAAGTTCTTCAAGTGTGAGGTTTGGTTGGATTCTGTGGCATTCTTGGGACATATGGTATCCGGAGAGGGTATCAAGTTTGATCCTAAGATGATTGATGCAGTTCAGAGTTGGCCACGCCCTACTTCAGCTACAGAGATCAGGAGCTTCTTGGGTCTAGCAGGTTATTATCGCCGATTTGTGGAGGGGTTTTCATCCATTACAGCTACTCTAACTAGATTGACTCAGTAGAATGCCCTGTTCTGATGCTCCGACGAGTGTGAGGCGAGCTTTCAGAAGATCAAGACAGCATTGACTTCAGCACCAGTTTTAGTATTGACTTCCGGTTCTGGGATGTATACAGTTTACTGCGACGCTTCATGCGTTGGTTTGGGATGTATATTGATGCAAAAGGGGCGAGTTATTGCATATGCTTCATGTCAGTTGAAGGTTTATGAGAAAAATTATCCTGTGCATGATTTGGAGTTGGCGGCGATTGTTCATGCACTTAAGATTTGGAGGCACTATTTGTATGGGATGTCATGTGAGGTTTATACAGACCACCACAGCTTACAGAACTTGTTCAAGAAGAGTGATCTCAATTTGAGGCAGCACAGGTGGCTTGAGTTGCTGAAGGACTATGACATCACCATTCTTATCATCCGTGCAAGGCAAATGTGGTAGCATATGCCTTGAGCAGGAAGGCAGAGAGTATGGGTAGCTTGGCTTATATTTCATCGGAGGAGAGATCTCTAGTTTTGGACATTCAATCCTTGGCTTATTGCTTGGTGAGGTTGGACCTTTCAGAGCCCCGCCGAGTTCTTGCATGTGTGGTTGCTCAGTCTTCATTATTGGGGGAGATCAGGGCTGGGCAGTTTGATGACCAGCACTTGGTGGCTCTCCGGGAGACAGTAGTTCACGGTGGTGCCAAGGAGGTTTCTATCGGTGAGGATGGTGTTCTGAGGCTTCATGGTCGCTTATGTTTCCCTAATGTTGATGGCCTGAGGGAGAGGATTCTAGAGGAGGCTCACAGTTCACGGTATTCTATTCATCCCGGTGCTACAAATATGTATCATGACTTAAAGCAGCATTTCTAGTGGAGGCGGATGAAGAAAGACATAGTGGAGTATGTGGCTAGATGTCTAAATTGCCAGCAGGTTAAGTATGAGCACCAGAGGCCAGAAGGTCTACTTCAGCAAATGCCTATACTTGAGTGGAAATGGGAGCGCATCACTATGTATATCGTAGTTGGGTTGCCTCAGACTTTATGGAAGGTTGATGCGGTTTGGGTCATTGTGGACAGGTTGACCAAGTCAGCGCATTTCATTCCAGTAGCTACTACTTACACTTCAGAGAGGTTGGCCCAGATCTACCTTCGGGAGATAGTTCGGTTTCACGGTGTGCCTGTGTCCATTATATCATATCGAGGTCCTCAGTTCACCTCGCACTTCTGGAAAGCATTGCAGAGTGAGTTAGGCACCCGGGTAAAGCTCAACACAACATTTCACCCTCAGACTGATGGGATGTCAGAGCGGAAAGTTCAGATATTGGAGGACATGCTCAGGGCATGTATGATTGACTTTGGAGGTCAGTGGGACCAGTTCTTGCATTTGGCCGAGTTTGCTTATAATAATAGTTATCACTCCAGTATTGATATGGCTCCATTTGAGGCCTTGTATGGTCGGCGATGTCGTTCTCCTATCGGGTGGTTTGAGCCTGGCGAGGCTAAGTTATATGGAATCGACCTGGTGAAGGATGCTTTGGAGAAAGTGAAGCTGATTCAGGAAAGGCTTTGCACAGCACAATCCAGACAGAAGAGTTACGCGGATCAAAAGGCGCGTGATGTATCATTTATGGAGGGAGAGAAGGTTCTGTTGAAAGTTTCACCGATGAAGGGTATTATGATATTCGAGAAGAAGGGAAAGTTGATCCCGAGGTTTATAGGTCTATTCGAGGTGTTGAGGAGAGTTGGAGAGGTTGCTTATGAGCTTGCTTTACCTCCTAGTTTATCAGAAGTTCATCCGGTCTTTCATGTGTCCATGCTCCGGAGGTACCACGCCGACTTCTCTCACGTGATAGATTTCGGCACCATTCAATTAGATGAGAAGTTAGGCTACGAGGAGAAGCCAGTTGCTATTGTTGACAGGCAGGATCGCCAGTTGAGGTCCAAGAGGGTTTCCGCCGTAAAGGTCTAGTGAAGGGGCCAACTAGTCGAGGAGGCGATTTGGGACTCTGAGGAGGACATGCAGAGCAGATATCCACACCTATTCAGCACTTCAGGTATGATTCTAGACCCGTTCGAGGACGAACGTTTGTTTAAGAGGTGGAGAATGTAACGACCCGAACGGTCGTTTTGCGTTCTAGGACCGCGTGCCCCTAAATGAGACTTCCCATAGTTTCTTTTACTGATTTATGACTTGTGGGGACGGGTAGTTAGGGATTTGGAGGAGTTTGGAGTAGTATAGGAACATTTGGTTCCTTAAGGTTGGCCTTAATGGCCAAGTTTGACTTCGGTCAACTTTTTTAGTAAACGACCTCAAAATCAAGATTCGAAGGTTCCGGTAGGTTCGTATGATGGTTTCGGACTTGGCTGTATGTTCTGAACGGGTTTTGGATTACCCGGGAACGTTTCAATGCCAGATAGTGAAAATAGAGCTTCCTTAAGTTCAAATTGAGGGTTGGAATGTGTTTTTGTGTTATCGATGTCCAAACGGAATTCCGAGACCGGGAATAGTTTTGTTTGCTCAAAATATTTAGTGTCATTCCGAGTAGTATAGGTAGGTTCGGCGCATTGGTAGCGGATTTTAAAACTTGGAGTTCTTAAGTTTGATCCAATAGGTTTTGTGGTGTGATTTTTAGATTTGGCGTTGTTTCGAACGTTTCGAAGGCTCGAGCGAGTTCGTATTATGATTTAGGACTTCTTGGTATAATTGGACGGGGTCTCGGGTGTGCCCATATGCCGTTCGGGCATCGAGTAAGGCAAAAACCAGCAGCAAATGACTGCTGGTGCACCAGATTTGGTGCAACCGCACCTGCGGAGGCATAGCCGCAGGTGCGAGACCGCTTTTGCGGTCAAAGCCTCGCAGGTGCGACCCCCAGGTGAGGTTGCCTATTTTCGCAGGTGCGGAGCCGCAGGTGCAATGCCATGCCCCCTTCCCCTCCTCCGCAGGTGCGAGATTTTTCTCGCATCTGCGAGACCGCAGGTGTGAAAAACCTTTAGGCTATGAGGTTGTTTTAAAATACGGGAATTCACTATTTTTGATCATTTCACCTCATCCTTGTGCGATGTTTGAGCATGCAAAAGAGACAAAGGACCTAGCTACTGTAAGGTAAGTAATTCCTACCCTAAACTTAGTTTAATACTTGAATTCTTAGGTAGATTAACACCTTAATTAGTAGAAATCATGGGTTAGAGTGGAAACCTAAGTTTTTGTAAAAATGAGAGAATTACCAAAGAATATTTTATGAAATCCTACAAAAGCTATATAATATTTATCCTTAGGCTATGGGTGAGTGTTTTCTTTGAACATTTCCGGAATCCGAGCATGTGAGCCCGGGGGGGTGGGGGTGTATAGGTCGAAATAATCATTTAAATATGGGAATTTCATACTTTTGAGTGTAGATTGATTTATTTATGCAATATTTGATTAGTTTCGAGTCCTTGGGAGACGAATTTGGAGTTTAGGGCACATTCTTGACCCGGGGAGTAGACTTGACACGAGGTAAGTCTCCTTTCAAACCTCGTAAGAGGGAATTGTCCCCTTAGGTGAAATAAATGGTTTTGTGTGATTAATTGTGGGGGTTATGTACGTACAATGTAACGAGAATTCGTGCGTAGTGACTATGCTTGTTATGTCCGGGTAGTTAGGTTCACACCATGCCTAGTGAATTTCAAAATTTACTATATGCTTTGTACTATCTTCGCATGCAAATGTGTTTCATGTGGTCCTCTTAATACGAGTTTTCAGACGAATCACTTTTATTTATAGAAAAATAATTTAACGAAAAATGCTATATTTATATGTGACCGCTTCGCAATATATATATTCCGCGAGCGGAGTGATTATTTCCACTACTCTCATGGGAGCGGGTCGTACGCCATGACAAGTTAATAGATGCATCTATGGTTCGCGCTGTTTGACCCTCTGGCAGTGCACATTTACTATTATGTTGTCCCAAACCGTACCTTATGAGTTATATATTGTGCGCATGCTGCTTATTTGACGCTATTATGATTTAAATTTGTTAAATGACTTGAAATGATAGACTTGAAGTTTGCGTGTCAGAGTTTCGACTCGAAATAGATTTTTCTCCATGCTTGATATTCACGGTTTAATTACTTATGTGTATTTGTTACTCTCTTTAAGTTATACACATAATCACACTGTTTGGACCCTAGTAAGTGTCAAGTCGACCTCTCGTCACTACTTCTTCGAGATTAGACTGGATACTTACTGGGTACATATTATTTTATATACTCATGCTACACTTTGTACTTAATTGTACGCGTTCTGAGGCAGGTGCACCTGGGTATTAGTCCGGAGCTCGTCCCTGACTCATACTTGGTTTAGACTTCTTAGTGAGTTGCTTTCCCTGACGACTTCCAGCAACACCTTGGAGTTTTCTTTCTTTTTATTTTATATGTCTATATAATTTCCTTAGACAGTAAGGCAGACTTGTATTCTTTTGGGTTCTCATTCTACAAGACACATGTAAACTTGTGACACTAGCTCCTGGCACACACGTAGTAGACATTACATTTTGGGCTGTAAATATAAATTATGACTATCATGGCTACTTTTGGTTAATATTGCCTAAGTATCTGTTTTGCTTAATGCCTCAAATCGGAATTTAGTAAGTGAAGAAAATGCTTTTGGTAAATTAAATAAAACTCACAAGTATATTGGTGTTAGCTTGCCTGACTTTGGTGTCGGGCGCCATCGCGACCTGATTTAGGATTTTGGGTCGTGACAGATTCAACTACTAAATGATTGGCTTGCCTGACAATGGTGTCTGGCGCCATCACGACCTTGATGGATTTTTGGTCGTTACATGGCAACTCTTCAATTTCCATACCTCTTTCCCAAAAGGAAATGAGTGTTCCCAAAGCATGTCGAAACCCAAACTCCGCAAGAGGAAAAAGGGGGCGCGACATCTATACGTATGTGTATTGATTATCGTCAGCTGAAAAAGGTTACAGTGAAGAACGGGTATCCATTTCCTCGCATTGATGATTTATTTGATCAGTTACTGGGTGCCAGGGTGTTTTCCAATATTGACTTGCGTTTTGGCTATCATCAATTGAAGATTCGGGAGTCGGATATCCCGAAGACTGCTTTCAAGACCTGATATGGTCATTATGAGTTTCTTGTCATGTCTTTTGAGCTAACCAATGTCCCAACAACCTATATGAATTTGATGCATTGTATGTTCCGACCTTATCTTGATTCCTTCACCATTGTGTTTATTGATGACATTCTGGTGTATTCCCGGTCTCAGGAAGACCATGAGCAGCACCCGAGGACTATGCTTCAGACTTTGAGGGAGAAGAGATTGTATGCAAAATTTTCTAAGTGTGAGTTCTGGCTTGATTCGGTGGCATTCTTGGGTCACCTAGTATCTTTTGATGGGATCAAGGTAGATCCGAAGAAGGTGGAGGAAATGTAGAGTTGGCCTAGACCATCATCAGCTACGTAGATCCGCAAATTTCTTTGGTTTGGCAGGATATTACCATCGCTTTGTAGAGGAGTTTATGTCACGACCCAAACTTATGGGCTGCAACGGGCACCCGGTACCTTACTCAACCGAGCACCAACATAACGTATCTTTTTATGTCATACTTATCATAGATAACTAAGCTAGAAGGCTGCCGTGAGATAAGTATAATACAACATGTGATACCAACTTATACATAAGACATACGGGCGTATAAGACCAAAATAACCACTTGTATACTGAACATAGGCCGACAAGGCCATATAATCTTTAACGTACATGACATCTGTCTACAAGCCTCTAAGAATACATAATTTTCATAAACGTCGGGACAAAGTCCCACCATACCAAGCAATACACATCTAAATTATACTAACCAAACAAGCAACTCCGAAGCAAATAGAGCGCACCAACATCTTTCGCTGAGCTGATAACCTACTTGGAGGGCTCTTGACCTGTCTATCGGGACCTGCGAACATGAAATGCAGTGTCCCCAGGAAAAAGGGACGTCAATACGAATAATGTACCAAGTATGTAAGGCACATAAATAAGTACATAACATACATGTAAGAAATGTAGAGTAAATGACTCAACCTGTAAGTCTGGATAACTCGGTAATTCATGAAATGATTATAGTTTCATGTATATGCGTATGAATGTCATGTTGTGCATAGGTACATGTTTCATATCATCATCAGGCCTCTGAGGGAATTCTGTCATACCGTTTCGGCCATTGTGGGAAAATCATAAACGTATACCAACTGATCAGGTGGTGGTGCGTATATAACGCCGTAACCTTTTTCCCATATCCCATATAAATATAATATATATATATACGTGTATATAATGCCATCTGGTTATGGGTTAACGTACATGTATAAATGCATGAAATGCATAAGAAATACGTTAACAAGCTTTTCTCGGAATGCCATAAAAAATAAATATGCCTTTCGGATAAACTTTATCAAATACGTATTTTTCTGATACCCATGAACAAAAGATATAATAATAATTTACATGGGTAATAAATAATATAGGCACCCATAGGATTTCTATGAATAGAGCCATTTATGTAAGTTGCGTATTTGGTTCGTTTCATTTGTATCGTACGGATCGTGCCAGAAGAACAAAGGGATAGCCTTAACATACCTGAATGGATTCTCTTGACAATCCTATAACCCACGTTAATTGCGACAAAACACGGAACAAGTTATATGGAAAGCCCGTTGCTTATGCAAACTCTATATTGGTCGAAACCTCTCCTTAAGTAACTATGAATAGCTTGAATTAAGCTCTTTAAAAAATTATGTAAAAGGTACAGATAGTTTTGTTGAAATTTGAAGAGATTAAGATCAAGAGCAAAGAACTTGGGAAGACCATAGAGCAGACTAGGAAACACACATGCATATACGGTATATACCACACAATTGAATAATAGTGTCTTATATGAGGATCCTTACTTTAAGATTTTAACTTTAGAATGTTGAGTCCAGATGCAGAAATCGATGGCCAGCAAAGTGAGGCCCTTAGAACGTGGTAAGGGTCTTAAGTGTGCCACCTTTTGAAAAGGTTCAAGATTAACATAATTGGGCTTTGAGCCCTTCCCCTCTTGCTTCCACGTTTTGGGGAGGGGGGTGTGTTAGTCTTATCTCATATTTTTATAATTAACTAGGTAATGTTCCGTTACCCGATAATTAAGCAATTACCCATATAATTGAGAATTATTTCCACTTACTTAAAATACTACTCACTCTTCACATACCTTATACACCTTATTATTATGGTCATGTTGTACCTCATATGACACTAGTTAGCTCGGGCCGTATTTTATCCCAACATGCCAAACTTGGACGAAAATTCATTTTCTTTGACTTGCTCCCCCTCCCACCTTCACGAATTTACTTATCACTTGTTTGAAATAGCACAATCCTTATACTTTCCAAATAATCTTTTCCTTGGACTGATGTTAATTACCTTACGACAAATTCAATGTACAATACTACAGGGTGCAACATTGTCGTAATTTAATACTGTGAAGCGTAACATCATCGTAATGTATTACTTCAAGGCGTAACATAATCGTAATACAATACTGCGGGACGAAATATCGACGTAATATTGCGTGGCGTAACATGATTCCCCCATTTGGAACATTCGTCCTCGAATGTTGACTGATGCACTTATCATTCTAATAACCCATAGTTCTTGCAAAGACTTTAATATCCTCCTTTCCATTTAGGCAAATGTTCTTTGAATAAATCAAAAGGCCAGGGCATTCCTTCCTTTAGGCCTCTTTCCCACGCCATGACTTGTGATTGAATTCTTTCCAATCTCGTAACTGTTGTTACCTTCTATCATGCGGCCTTTACGATACTGACATTGTAAGTGCTCTTATGAGACTCTTCTTCCCTTTTTCCTCCAGCTTTTGTCCAATCTCTAGGCCTTATTTTGTAAACATATACATAGGCTTAATAGGATGCCTCTCTAGGCATCTATAGGTGTACTGAAGTTCTTCGCTTTGTACTTTGTAGAACTTGCGAATATGGCTATATCCTATTTCATAGACCTGGTTATCTATTCGTATGCTTTTATTGCATCTACATAGGTCATATTATACCATAATATTACTTCGATTTATCGTTACAGAGGTCTGCAACCAACGCCAGGTTACTCTCGTTGTTTATCCTTAAGACCGATAGTCTAATTTCATCTCATATTGTTGGACTTCCATCCATCTATTGTTTATTCACCTTAATGTTGATTCATCATCTACCACTGATAACTTAATCTCTTATGTAATACTACTGCTAAGGCTCAAGTCTCATCAGCGATATCTAGGGTAATTAGATTGATCCACCTAGGGACGATACTATACTTCCATAACCATATTTTATAGCATCCCAATATGACTCACCTTACATGGATATTTTAAACCTGTACAACTCATGAAATCCTCTTCAAGTCATTACTCAAACGAAGGTCCAAACGTCATCCTTTATCTATCACAATCACACCCGCATTCCACTCTAGATGCTATTAGTCTTAGATTCATTTGAGTTCATTCAGGTTATACTGAACTTTCTATAACTTAGAGAAACCATTAGCTCTCTTGTTTTCATGGGCCTAATCTCGAGGACTTATACATTCTCTTCACCTTCTTACTCGTCCTCTCTAATCCTTACTCCTCTCATAAAACCTCGTCGCTTTACTATACTTTAGCTTGCGACTTCTACGGATCTATTTATACTATACGCAACCTTCCTTCAACTTGCTTTCACCATAGATTCCCTTATGTTATTCCGGAACATTAGGCTGGAATATATGCCACTGACGACACCGCTATCATTCCTGATATTGAATCCCCGCGCTTCTAGCCTTCTATCCGAAGTATGGACTATGCTCAACCTTCTGCTTTTGAGAATCTCGTACGTTGTTCACCTTTACCTTACTTACCTTAAAGTTTCACATTACATCTTCTATCTCTTTCATGACCTCCCCTCCACATACGTGTAATTCACATCCACGTCTTGAACTTTAATTATAATACATACACCTATTTACACAATCTCGTGAGAGCTTCATACTAACTTCTTATGAGGTTGGGACACTTCTAACTGGCTTTATCGTAGAACCGTTATAGAATATGTCTACTGTACTATCTCTCTTGTACCTCTGATATTAATAGTGATTCTGCAATGTTCTCAACCATGATGTCTATAACTATCGGGTCTAATAAGCAGACTCCTAATTTACTTAGTTGATGTAACTCTTTAGTTTCCTCTTCCTTCTGATTAGACTTTATGTAGGCTTAAGCTATCTTCCAATATGTGGCTCATGAAATTTAGTTATTACTTTAGCATTTTATGGACGCTATGGAAAACCATGATACAATTCAATCCGTTTTCTATGACCTGGAACCAATTCCTTCTTTTAGCTTATACCAGAGTCTTCTACGGCTAATCATAAATCGAATAATTCCTTCCGTTCCGTTTCAGCTTTCTTCAAACGTAAGAAATTGCTTTTCCTGATCTTTTTGCCCCCTTTTTGCATTCATACTTAGCTTATCTGAGTTCTCACGCATGACAAAGTTTTTGTGCAACTCATATGGTCTCGAATATTACTTTTGGTTTTACTCCCCGCTCATTAGCCATGGTAGGTGTCACTTTCTTTTGGAGTGCATACAATTTTGTAGTGAGACTGCTGTTGCACAACCATTTCCTCTTCAGGTCACCATGCTTTGATTGAAGCCTTCTTCCTTACTTCCCCATCTAGTCTTTCATTGTAGTACTTAGGGGGAGGAGGAATGACGGAATTTTTGATGTTCTTCCTCGCCTATAATTACCCGTAGTTACTTATCTCCACGCCCTTGTGCTTGTAGGGTTACTTCTGAATTAGTATTCTGACTGACTTCCCAGTGGTACTCTCTTTTATTTCTGTAACACTCATAAGGTATCTTTATCTACCCCAACTTCTATCCGAATATTTCTCAAGGATCACAATGTCATAATTGCGAGGCTGAATTCCTCATATTGGTGTTCCCTATGTTTATCTTGCATGATCTATTGATTTTTCGGTATCCTCTTGTCTCGCCATATCTAGGCTCTTCCTGAATCAACTACTAACTACTTTTTAGCCCATTCTCATATCAATACACCGCGTAATCTTTCTTGGGTTATTTCCTTTGTCTTAACTTACCTCTTGCACTTGCTCCTTATTAATCAATGACATCTCGGTCAAGAACCCTTACTTCCTCTCTTTGATGTCGTGTTCGCATAATGCTCTGGTATTGTCGCATATCTGTAGGCTTTGAATAAGTGCAATCTGTTTATCTTGAAAATGGTAATTACAATTAAATTTGTCTTTGTGGTTCTAAAAATACGTGATTTATTTTAATGCTAGTTTTTAGGCAATATATTCTAAGTATGAGTTAGGGAGATAAGAGTATAAGATAGTAAGAATATGCAAACCAAACTTCCTTAAATCGGGGTCTCGAGCTAGTCGAGATAGGGTCTCGAGATCGAGGTAGCGTATCGATAATAGATGGTCGATGGAAGCTAAACAGCTATAAGGGCCTCGAAGAGGGCTCTTTCATTATCACTGATGAGTAATAAATGTTGAACAATCAATAAAACACAATAAATATAAGCAATAAATCAATAAAGAGACAATAGAGTATGTTTGAGTTATAGAGCAGAGAATGTTCTTGTTGTTGTATTGAATATCATGTGCAAGAAATGATAAGGGTCCCCTTTATATAGGAGGGGGAATCCCAACATGGTACATGTATAATTATTACAAAAGTAAATAGATGGTACAACTATTCAATGGTCCAGTACGGACTCGTACTATTCTTGCAGGTGTTTTTCAGCTTTAGCCATGTGTTCTTGGGAATCCCGCGCCTTTTCGTGACATGATTCTATCTTCATCCTATCCTGAGGTACACTGATACGTCGGTACCGATCCTCGATTAATTCACCCCAAAGTTGATCCTCGGATCTTGCCTCGATACCATCGAGACAAGGCTCGAAATGTCATAGAAACCTCAAGATCGGTCATTCCCGATTTTGATCATATACAGATAGTTCCCGCATTTCATGGAGTGAAAAGACAAGAAACGATTTGATTTCTCAAACCTTCATTGCTTCCATTATTGCGTCAGTTACGCTATATCAAGCGATTGATGTGACAAAAAGGGATACCCAAAGGCCGCGTACACACATCCCTTGAAAAGCCTTTGAATTGATTACGGTGGTTGGCTCTCTTTTGGCCTGCTCCAACGTACATGACTGGCCTCTATAAATACCTCTTCTTTCTCCCCTTGTCTTTCACTGTATCTTCAAGCCCTCAAAAGAGTTCTTCTTACTTCTCTCTTGTGTTCTTTATCTGATTACATTTCTTTCTCCCTTCTGAAATCTTTTTTTAAAAGGGATGGCGAAGACTTCAATCATTGTTCCTCAAGGCGATAAGCCTTCCTCTTCTTCACACTCGTCCAAGAGCAAGGCAACAGTACCCCCTCGTCTTGAAGAGTGCATCCCCGGACCCTGCAAAATAACCTCCGATTTCAAGGTCGAAAAGCCTACCTCGAGGTCGGGACGGTGTGAACCTATGTCCCGATATATCATCTTAATACCAGATATCAAGAAGGTGAAGGCAGACTGCCGCTAGGGGGACGCGGTGCTGGTGAAGATTCCCTCTCTGGGAGAGGACATAACTAGATACGAGGCCGGCTTCCTTAGTGTGTATACCTATCCGTTTACCCTCAGCCTAGTGGAGCCATCTTCACCCTTAATAGACCCCGTGATCCTCGACTTCTGTGAACGATATCAAGTGACTCTCGACAAAATACATCCGTCGTTTTGGCGAATTGTTTACATGACCAGACATTTCACGAACTTGGTCAAGGGGATGCCTTTTACCCTTGACCACTTGGTTAGAATGTACAACCCCCGACTCTTCCGTGGTGGCTTGATTAAGCTCCAACGCTGGGCCTCGAGGGACTTTTTTGCTTGTAATGATGATATCAGGGACTGGGGGTGGATGAGCCGTTTTGTCCGAGTTAGGACCTCGAATCTTATTCTAGTGGAGAAGATTATGTTCCCTGAAAAAGTGGAACATGAAACGTAAGTGGATACATTAATTAAGTGTTTTCTTTTCCTTTTGACTCAATTTCTCCATGAACTGACTCCCTCCGTTAGTGCAGCTGTCGCGGTATACCCTGGTGCGGTTAAGTACATTTCAGGCTGGGTTAGCCAGCTAGATTTGACTTTCCCATATGTTGAGCGTGTTTGGCGCGATCTATTTGGGGCTCGATGGGAAGCTAAGAACCACGGTAAGTCCTTACTCACGTTGTAATTGAATCATTCAGAAGAAATATCACCGATTGCATCCTCATTTCCCTGTGTTTATAGTTTGTATTTGTGCAGGTCTAGGAGATGCCTCCCTGATGAGAGAAGCACCACTTGAAGAAGAGTATACCCCCGAATCTGATAAGGAAAAGAAGAAAATGAAGAAAGTTGCCGACTGAGCCTTCGAAATCCAAGACAGCCAAAGTGGAAGGACCCGAGGCTAATCTAGTGGCCTTAACTCTTGAGGTATCCGAGAGTCCTCGAGCTGGAGGTGAGGAGAAATCTGATTCCTCGATAGTGCCCGTGGGAGGAGAAAACCTGGCCATCCCACATCTTGTTGAGCTGATGGCTGCCGAGACGGAGGTTTCTAAATCAAAGCTTGATGTTGTTGTTGCCTCGCCCCGAGCCGAGGAGGCCATCGAGGATGTATCGGGTAATGGCCCTGAGCCGGTTAATGACCAAAATACTCCCTGGGCTGAGGTGCACTCGGCAGGTGGGCCGGCGGAGCCTAGTTCTAATGTTTTTCAGAGGCAAGAGAAGGCCCTGATCGGTCCATTCGGGATTATTGAAGTGATTGATTCCCTTCCAGAACCGGCTTTTACTTCAGGGGAGTTGCAGGATGCCCAAAATAGAGAACCCTCTAGTGCGGGGGCGTCTGTCGGAGACAAAGATGTGTTTGAAGGGCTATTTACTGTAGCTGAGGAAAGTCTCAAGCTCGACGCCCCGTTCATTTTTAACTAGATCAATAGGCTCTGTGAACAGGTAATTCTTTGTAAATTCTACCCGGTACCCTGTTCTTCATCTTTCTAATCTGGTTTCTTTTATGCTTCCAGGCTAAGTCGCTTTATAACATGACCTTTGCCAAGTTTTAAATCGAGCTGGCTCACTACGAAGGCAAGTCCAGTTTGCTCACCTCAGATGTTAATGGGCTTAGAGCTCTTTCCGTCAAGGAAGAGGAGGAACTTCGTGGCCTTCGGCCTTGTATGGTGGAGGCATCCCAAGAGAGGACTCATATCGTTGAGCAGGTAATATGATCTTTATTTGTTCCTGTCCGCATGCTTACGCGACTTCAATGTTCTAACACCTTCGGGCTGATTTTGCAGCTTGAGAAGAAAGATGTTCTGATGAAGGAGGAGCTCCGAGCCAAGGATGCTGAAATTCTCGAACTCAAACGACACGTGAGTGAGATAACCACCAAGAGGGGTACCCTTCAGGGAAAAGTGGCCTTAGTAGAACATCAACTTCATGATGCGAGGGCAGAGAGAAATAAATATAATGATCTTCACGCCGAATCGGCACCTGCGCTATCTGCAGCTAGGACTGAAGCCGAGGCGCTCGTATCCTCGTACAAAGAGGATTCTATTGCTGCAAATGCTCAGGCCATAAAGGTGTCTGAGGGGGCCGAGCTACGATTAACCTGAGTTGTGGAGCATGCCCAGTTAAAATCTCAGAGGCAAGCTCTCGTTGATATACATACAGGGGGCTTCGACCTGTTTGATGAGATCGAGAAAGTGAAGACCCTAGAAGATGAGGCTGAAACCCTGCTTACTTCCGAAAGTGAATGGAGAATTTGCTCGGAAGATGAAGAAGATGAAGGCGAAGTCCTCGGTGGGGAAGAGGCCATTGAAGACCTTGGGATTGGAGCCGGAGATGTTGAAGGCATAACCCACGAGGGATCCGTAGAAGGCACAACCTCTGTGACAAATTAGGGTTATATTTGTTTTCTCCTTTGTAAGGGCTTTAGACACAAGCCTTGTAAATACGCCCCTTTGATCTTTTAATATAAATAAGAAGCCTTTCGTTTTTTCATCATTTCTCTTTTTTTTTGCCTTTTGGAATGGATCATGATGCTCGTTGACAATTGGTCCAAAATTTGGGCATAGAAATAAACCCTCGGGTTTTTTCCTTTAATGAGCAATTTGTAATGGCCGAGAGTTGACCGTTTGAGGCTTAGTCCTTGAATCAAGTTTTGACTTGGGTTCTTCGACCTTTAGGTCTTAAAATCGGTTTTGAGGTTGTCCAAGCCGGTCTTAGGTTCTTACGCTTCGGCCCCCAAGCCTTTTTTAGATCGGGCCCGAGGCTTGTATGTTGGCCCGTAGGCTCTTATGCATTTTCCATGAGGCATATTTAGGCTGGCCTGTAGGCTCTTACGCATTGGCCCTTAGGCGCGTTTTTAGTTAACCATTTAGGGAACATGCTTCGAGTCGGGTTTTGACTCGAGCTCATCGACCCTTAGGTTTTTGAATTGGCCCTGAGGCTCTCACGTATTTGCCCTGAGGAATTTTTAGGCTGGCCCATAGGCTCTTACACATTGGGTCGGTATGACCTTTAGTATGGCTATATTTTCCCCTCGTTAAAGATTTTTTAAAGTTTTTGTGTTTGTTCGACTCTTTGACAGTTCAATAAGAACCTCGTTTGTGAGTCGTTGTGTGACGATAAAATGAGCATCTCAGGAGGATTTCGCTTGATGGCTGAATTTTTTAAGCCTTTTATTGTTGGAGCTGATATTATCGAAGCTCTTTTGCTTATACCGAGGGTAGCCTAGTTAACCGGTTCTTTTCGAAGTATTTGTGATTTTATGGCGACGGTCGGGTGTCCCCGAGTCGTGTTGGTTTGGCCGAAGCCTTATGACCGTAGTCATTGTGTTTGGCAGTAGCCTTTTGACCGAAGTCATTGTGTTTGGCCATAGCCTTTTTACCGTAGTCAGTGTGTTTGGCCGTAGCCTTTTAGTCCCCGAGTGAGGTACCTTCGGCGTCTATATCGAGGTTATGCCTTTTGAGGGGTCTTACAAGTTCGAATATATAGCCTTGGCTTTAATATCGTGATTATGCCTTTTTTAAGGTCTTTCAAATTGGACATGCCTTACTTGAGGTCTTACAAATGTTGTCATGCCTTACTTGAGGTCTTACAGTTTTGGTGTCGTCTCTTGGTGGTCTTATATTTTTGATAATGCCTCGTGGAGGTCTTATATTTTTTAGCATGCCTGGAGGTCTTACAGGTTGGGTGTTACCATATGGAGGGATTTTGGGCTCGAGGTTGCCCACATGGGGTCTTATGGCCTAGAGGTTTTGATAGCTCGATGGGGTGACAGTTGACGACAGTCCCCGAGACATCAAAAGTTTTTGGCCCTGGGGATGTTCTTTGTAAACTTGGTGTTGCCTCATCGAGGGCTTATGAGCTCGAAGTTTTCGGCCCTGAGGCCTTACGGCTTCGAGTTTTTTATGTCAGTCCCCGAGTGTTCGGGAGATTTCTGGCCTTGGAGCCGTTTCTTGTGATAATAGCAATTTCTTTGAAGCGAGAATCGTTTCGATGGTAAATGATAATCCTTTTATTACTTGGTACAATTATACATGTTTTTTCCTTTGAGGGTTCTATTATTCTATGCGGACACGGTTCATTTGACTGTTTGGCCCGATACATTATTTTCCTACCGAGACCCTTTTGGCTTATTTTGATTTCTCCGAAGAGGTGACCTCCCGGGGGGATGACCCCCTAGCATTCGAGGTTTATTGAAGAGAAGCCTTGAATACTTGTTGAGTTCTCCTTAGGTAGCATATAAATGTTGCCTCGTTAAATACCTTGCCGGTAAAACCCTTTTTGGGATAAAATCCGATCGAAGGAAAAGAGTGCAACGCATGCTTTAAAACCCAAGGCCTTTGGATCGGAGGATATTTCGGTGTCTTCCATTGGGCATCTGTAAGGGTTTAGTGCCGATCACATAAATGAAAAAATGAGAAGGTTTTACCTTAGTGTTAATAGAGTTTGAGCATTGATGTGTTCCAATTGTTCGAAAGTTGTTCGCCTTCCATGGTGTCTAGTTTGTAGGAACTTTTGCTGATTACTCCGAGGACACGGTAAGGTCCTTCCCAGCTCGGGCCTAGCTTCCCTTCATTAGGGTTCCGAGTGTTTGGGGTGACATTCCTTAGAACTAAGTCCCGGATTCCGAAATGTCGGAGGTTTGTTCTCCTTTTATAGTATCTTTCGATTCTTTGCTTTTGGGCGGCCATTCGGACCAGTGAAGCTTCTTGCTTCTCATTTAATAGTTCGAGGGTTGCAGTCATTTCCTCGTTGTTTGAGCTCTCGGTAGCGTGCCGGAATCAGGCGCTTGGCTCTCCGACCTCGACCGGTATCAAAGCCTCGGACCCATACACCAGAGAGAACAGTGTCTCTCCTATGCTTGATTTTTGGGTCGTTCGATATGCCCATAGCACCTCGGGAAACATTTCCCTCCATTTACCTTTCGTATTTTCTAACTTCTTTTTCATGTTTTGAATGATGATTTTGTTTGTGGATTCGGCCTGACCATTTGCACATGGGTGGTAGGGTGTCGACAAGATCCTTTTGATTTTATGGTCCTCGAGGAACTTTATTATTTTGCTTCCGATGAACTGCTTTCCTTTGTCGCAGGTTATCTCGGAGGGGATCCCAAATCGGCACAAGATATGGTCCCATATGAAGTTAATGACTTCTTTTTCCCTTATCTTCTCGAAGGATTGCGCGTCCACCCATTTTGAGAAGTAGTCGGTCATAAATAGAATAAATCTAGCTTTACCTGGGCCGTTGGTAGGGGTCTGACGATGTCCATCCCCCACTTCATGAACGGTCGTGGCGACAAGATCGAATGTAGCTGTTCACCGGGTTGATGAATCATCGGTGCAAATCTTTGGCATTTGTCGCATTTTTGGACGAATTCTTTGGCATCCTTCTCCATGCTGTCCCAATAGTAACCTGTCCTGATCACCTTTCGGACTAAAGAATAGGCACCGGAGTGGTTTCCGCAAGTGCCCTCGTGGATTTCTCGGAGCACATAATCTATGTCCCCCGGTCCTAGGCATACTGCTAGGGGTCCATCGAAGGTCCTTCTGTATAGAGTTCCATTTTCGTCTAGTGGGAATCGAGCTAATTTTGTGAGTCGATCCACTATCACCCAAATTGAGTCGAACTTGCGCTGAGTGCGAGGTAACCCTACCACGAAGTCCATATTGATCATCTCCCATTTCCACATCGGTATTTCCATAAGCTGAGTCAACCCACCGGGTCTCTGATGCTCGGCCTTCACCTGCTGATAATTCGGACATCTAGACACAAAGTCCGCCACACCCCTTTTCATACTACCCCACCAATAAATCTCCTTAATATCGTGATACATTTTTGTAGAACCTGGGTGAACAAAATACCTGGAATTATGAGCCTCTGCCATTACCCTCTCCCGGAGATCATCCACATCTGAAACACATAGTCTCCCCTGACACCGCAAGACACCGTCATCATTGTCGAGTGAAAAAGCTAAAATCTTGTGATTCAAAATTGCTTCCCTCAATTGTATCAATGTTGGGTCTCTGAATTGCTTTTCCTTGACTTCCGCTACAAGCGAGGACTCCGCTCCATTACGCACCATGACATTCCCCTCACCTGAGGTCGAAAGAAAAACCGCAAGACTGGACAATTGATAAACCTCCCGAGCCAAAGGCCTCTGACCGGCCTCCAAATGTGCCAAGCTACCGATGGATTTCCGACTAAGAGCGTCGGCTACAACATTCGCCTTTCCTGGATGGTGCAAAATATTCATATCGTAATCTTTGAGCAATTCTAACCACCTTCGCTGCCTTAAATTTAACTCCTTTTGCTTGAATATGTACTGAAGACGCTTGTGGTTTGTGAACACGTCCACATGGACCCCATAAAGATAATGCCGCCAAATTTTCAATGCAAACACAACCGCTGCGAGCTCCAAATCATGCGTCGGATAATTCTTCTCCTGATTCTTGAGCTGTCTTGAAGCATACGCTATAACTTTACCATATTACATCAACACACACCCTAAACCAACTCTCGAAGAATCACAATAAACCACAAATCCCTCTGAACATTCTGGCAAGGTCAACACTGGTGCCGAAGTTAATTTCAACTTCAATTCCTGAAAACTCTTTTCACAAGCATCGGACCACTGAAACTTAACTGCTTTTTGCGTTAGCTTAGTTAATGGGGAGGCGAGAGCAGAGAATCCCTCCACAAACCTCCGATAATACCCAGCTAGACCCAAGAAACTGCGAATCTCCATCGGGATCGTTGGTCTAGGCCAATCCTTTACCGCTGCAATCTTTTGGGTATCAACTTGAATCCCTTCCCTTGAAACAACATGGCCCAAAAAGGTGACTGATTCTAGCCAAAACTCACATTTTGAAAACTTTGCATACAACTGGTGCTGATGAAGGGTCTGCAAAACTGCCCTGAGTTGATTAACATGATCTTCCTGACTTCGTGAATAAACAAGGATATCGTCAATAAAGACAATCACAAAAGAGTCAAGAAACGGTTTGAAAACCCGATTCATAAGATCCATAAAAGCTGCTGGGGTGTTGGTTAGCCCAAAAGACATTTCCAGAAATTCAAAGTGCCCATAACGAGTCCTGAAGGCGGTCTTTGGAATATCCTGCTCCCTGATCTTTAACTGGCGGTACCCTGACCGTAAATTAATCTTTGAGAAGAACCTAGCACCTTGTAACTGATCGAACAAATCATCTATCTGAGGTAGTGGATATTTATTCTTGATGGTGACCTTGTTGAGCTGCCGATAATCAATACACATTCGAAGCGATCCATCTTTCTTTTTGACAAAAAGAACCAGTGCGCCCCAAGGCGACACACTTGGCCGAATGAAACTCTTTTCTAATAGATCTTTCAATTGTTCCTTTAACTCTCTCAATTCTGCAGGCGCCATTCTGTAAGGTGGAATAGATATTGGTTGCGTATTTGTCAATACATCAATCCTGAAATCAATCTCTCTATCTGGCGGAATTCCAGCAAGCTCATTCGGAAACACTTCAAGAAACTCATTCACAACCGGCATGGACTCGGGAGCAGGCACCTCTGAAGTGGTGTCCGCAACCCGGAACAAATGATAGATGCATCATTTCCTGATCATCTTGGAGGCTTTAAGATAGGAAATGAACCTGCCCCTCGGCACAACCTCGTTCCCATTCCACTCAATAACTGGTTCATTAGGAAACTCGAGCCTCATAGTTCTGGTTCGGCAGTTGAGTTTAGAAAAGCACGAACAGAGCCAATCCATCACCATGATTACATCAAAATCTAACATCCCTAACTCGATAAGATCAGCCGTGGTATTCCGACCACATACAGAGATGACACAATTCCTATAGCCTCGTGCGGCCGTAATAGAATCACCAACCGGAGTCGACACAGAGAACAGCTCATGAAGCTGTTCGGGTTCCATCCCAAAACTTGAAGCAATAAATGGAGTAACATATGACAAAGAGGACCCCGGATCAATAAGAGTATAAACATCAAGTAATTGGACAGTCAGAATACCTGTGACACCATCTGGAGAAGCCTCTGCACTCAGACGACCACTCAAAGCATAAAACCGATTGGGTCCCCCTTGACCCCGTGCTTTACCCCTAGCTGCACCGTGCCCTGCTGGAGCTAGAGGGCGTGCTGAAGATGTAGCGGCTGAAGAATTGGACGGCTGAGCAGTGCCCCACCCTGTGCCCTGACTGGGCCCATGATAATCTCGTTGAGCATGGCCCCTCACTCCGCATCTATAGCATACCGGAATATCTAAGTAGCAAGGCTCAGTATGAAATCTCCCACACTTAAGGCATGAGACCCTTTGCTGCTGCTGGAACCTCCCACTTGGACGACCCGACTGAGGGAACCTCCTCCTATCTGAACTGGGTCCAAAACGACCTCCCTGCTGATAATTGTGGCCTAATGGCGGCGCACTGGCTGAGGACTGGGCATATGAGTGTGATGGCCCTGAAGACCCTCTCCCCGGGGTTGACCTCCCACCTGCAACTGAGCTCTCATTGTTCCCGCTGACCGGGCCCTATTACCACACACTCTCTCTCTCCATTCTTATTTTCAATTTTCGGGCCGGGCCTCCGTCTCCTGGGCAAAACCCACAATCTTACCATAGTTCATATTTGAATGCAAAGCAGCTGTGGCAGCCTCATTGACAACCAATGGACCAAGGCCCTGACCAAACCGACAAACTCTGGCCTCCATAGTCGGCATCATGTGGGTAGCATACTTGGACAAGCGCACAAACTCCATATGGTACTCCCACACACTCATGTGGCCCTGCTTAAGGACCTCAAACTCTGCAGCACGGGCTTCCATAACCTCGGTAGGTAAGAAATGATCCATGAAAGCGTCTACAAACTCGACCCACCTCACCGGAGGGCTTTCCTCTCCATAGGAACTCTCCCAGATCTCAAACCACGAATATGTTGCTCCCTTTAGACGATATGAAGCTAACTGAACTCCCTCTATTTCAGTAGCCTTCATAACCCGGAGAGTCTTGTACATTTCATCTATGAAAGCTTGAGGATCGGCCTTTGGGTCGGTGTCTGTTAACTCTGGAGGGGCTAACCGTAGAAACTGGTTGACCCTAGAACCTAGAGAATCCCCTCGCTCGCTAGAGGATGTAGGGGCAGTCTAAGATCTTTGGGCCTGAGAGGCCACTAACTGAGTCAACATCTGAATAGCTCCTCTGAGATTCCCATCAGAAATGCTGGGACCGGAAGTTGGGACTAAGGAAGGATCAGGAACATCAGCGGGAGGGATTTCAGCACCCTCCGCTAGAGCAGGAATAGGGACAGTCTGGCCTTGAGTGGAGGAGTCAGGCAGATTCAAGGTCGGGGAATCATTCTCACCCGCACCATCAAATAAAGGATGTATGGCCACACTCAGGGTGGCATTGGCCTCTAGGCCGAGCCAAGCTCTCTTCTTGGGCGCCATTTGCTGAAAATTAGGACAATGCACAAATTAGATAGAGACATTCTCACCTTTCACTTCACTGCACGATATAGAGTAACAATGAAAGAGTATTTTTCCTAAATGTCCATGCAGCCCCCTAATTATAGATGTGGTCGACAACACACCGATAATAAGGGCTCTACTAGACACGGCTCCGAGACATCCTAGGACACTTTTAAAACCTTAGGCTCTAATACCAAGTTTGTCACGCCCCAAAATCGAGGGACGAGACCGGCGCCTAACCGGATGAACCCAGTCAGGCGGACCTGGATTGCCTTTCCTACCCAACGTATCACCCCGTGTTCATAACATACACTATTTCATGTGAATTAGCCGAATTTAGATTCAAAGTACATTTTACAACATGATTCCATTTTTCCTCTTTTAGCATTTCAACGTTTGATATCCAAACATATATAATACATACATAACTTTCCAACATGAACCACGATTTCCTAGTACATACAATTACTACCCAAAAATATACATATACACCCACATTATGTCTACGGAGCCTCTACGAATACTAGGTGTTTTACATAACTTGCCGGCAACAAGGCCCCGACTATACCTTTACATATAAGCAAAAGAGGGTGGTATAATCCACACATGGTCCCGAGGAGAAGAGGGACTCACCACAACTGCTGAAGAGATGAAAAGGCGGCACAACTAACGGTGGGCTGAGCTACCTGCTATGGAACCACCTACATCCATATAAAAGATGTAGCGCCCCCGGCAAAAGGGACGTTAGTATTGTGGAATAGTACTAGTATATATGAACAAACTTTACCCTAAGTACAATCAAGTAATACACAGATAAGAGGCATTTAATAGAATCCAACAAGTATTGCACAGATGCAGAAACAACCCAAAATCAAGAGTTTCACAGATTCTCCTTTCAATACCACCATATTCAAGAGTTTCACAGATTCTCATTTCAATACCACCAATTCAAGAGTTTCACAAATTCTCATTTCAATACCACCATATTCAAGAGTTTCACAGATTCGCATTTCAACATAATCACATTCCATCCTTATTACCTCGGCCACCCTTATTACCTCGGCCACCCTTATTACCTCACTCACCCTTATTACCCCGTGTTGCGGCATGCAAACTGATCCCATTAGACAATCACGTTTCATAACAACAATCACCAATAGTTAAATTACAAAGATATTCATTACAAGGAACACAAGTTCATATCAACAATTCACCATATAGGCTCAAGAAACAATGATTCTCACCAAGAAGTAATTCATGTACACGGTGTTTCCATAATCGTTCAACTCAATTACATCATTTCACAATACCCTTTTTCATTACTTACCACACACGATTTTTAGCCATTATATACATTCCCACGCTTGGGCACATTAACATTCTTTCATTTATTAACACATACTTTCATATCGATACCCTCGAGCATTTACGAGCTTTGAACATAATAAGATAGGCACAACAAACCACTTTTCACAATCTCAACTAGCATAGTAGTCAACAAGAATTCAGGGAGTGAAATATTATGCATCAACACAATTAAACATCCAATTCACATTTTCTCAAACAAGGTACACATACCGTATGCTCTGACACCAACAAGAGGATTCTACAAAGGTTAAAGTTAGCCATACATACCTTGTGTCGAATTTTCCCCTTTTAATTTCTATCACAAATCACTGGACCGCCAAGCAACGTCAATCTAATTCATAATGTAACACATTCATCTTAGAATTGGGAATCATGAACACAATTTGTACTTGCTTAGGCATTTTATCTAATGCTATGTGACCCCTTAGATTACCAACCCCTTCTTTGTGAATATTTATTCTAACCCACTTCCTTTTACTAGATTGTGACAATAAATGAACATGCATGCAAGGTTTTCAACTTTAATCTTCAAGGACCCATTTAGGAGAGTTCTACTTATTAACCAAAATCTGGAAATTTAAGGGAAATGGGGTGGGGACTTACCTCTTGGAGTGAAGAAGATGACAATAACTCAAAAATTTCCGGGCTTGAGCGATTTTGGACAAAGCAATTGGATGATGTTGAAACCCTCTCTCTCAAGAACTCTCTTTTTATATCTCTATTCTTAGTCAGAAAATGGTTTAAAATGAAGGGGAGGGGTGTTTTATTGAACAGGGGGTCAGGTTTTAAAATTAGAAATTAGGAGCCCCGACACGAAATTCGGTCAGGAATGCGATCGCATTCCTGCTATGCGGTCCGCATTCCTGTCACATAATGGCCCTCAAAATGGGCCAAAACTGGAAACAATCTGCCTAGGTATGCGACCACTATGCGGTCTGCATTCCTGTTATGTGATCGCATAGTGCGTCGCATAACCTCCCTCGCCAAAAACCATGGGGAAAGAATGCGACAGCTATGCGGTCCGCATTCCTAGAATGCGATCGCATTCTGGGCCGCATAGTTGTCCGCCATTTGGACAGTAGCCTGTCCAGGTATGCGACCACTATGCGGTCCGCATACCTGTTATGCGATCGCATAGTGCGTTGCATAACGCGCAATTTCCTGGAAAATTTTAGTTTTCAAATTCCGGGGTACTTTTTACTCAAAATAGGTCCGTTTTAAGAGTTTCTACAGTTATAACAACACATGGACCTATTCGGGCATTATTTTAGACATGAATTTTACAGGTCTTTACAATCTCGGCCATTGTCTGAAAATCATCAACGTATACCAATTGATCAGGTGGTGGTGCGTATATAACGTCGTAACCTTTTTCCAATATCCCATATAAATATAATATACATATATACGTGTATATAACTCCATCTGGTTATGGGTCAATATACATGTATAAATGCATAAGAAATACGTTAATAAGCTTTTCTCGGAATGCCATAAAATATCAATATGCCATTCGGATAAACTTTATCAAATACATATTTTTCTGAGACCCATGAATAAAAGATATAATAATAATTTACATGGGGAATAAAGAATATAGGCACCCCTAGTATTTCTATGAATAGATTCATTTATGAAAGTTGCGTATTTTGTTCGTTTCATTTTTATCGTACAGATCATGCCAAAAGAAAGAAGGGATAGCCTTAACATACCTGAGTGGATTCTCTTGATAATCCTATGACACACGTTAATTGTCACAAAACACGGAACAAGTTGTATGAAAAGCTCGTTGCTTATGCAAACACTATCTTGGTCGAATCCTCTCCTTAAGTAACTATGAATAGCTTGAATTAAGCTCTTTAGAAAATGATGTTAAAAGGTACAGATAGTTTTGTTGAAATTTGAAAATATTAAGATCAAGAGCAAAGAATTTAGAAAGACCATTAGAGCAGACTAGGAAACACAAATGCATATACGGTATATACCAAACACTTGAATAATAGTGTCTCATATGAGGATCCTTACTTTAAGATTTTGACTTTAGAAGGTTAAGTCTTAATGCAGAAATCAATGGCCAGCAAAGTGAGGCCCTCAATACGTGGTAAGGGTCTTAAGTGTTCCACCTCTTAAAAAGGTTCAAGATTCACATAATTGGGCTTTGAGCCCTTCCACTATTGCTTCCATGTTTTGGGGAGGGGTGTGTGTTAGTGTTATCTCATATTTTAAAATTAACTAGGTAATGTTCCATTACCCGATAATTAACCAATTACCCACATAATTGAGAATTATTTCCACTTAATTAAAATACTACTCACTCTTCACATACCTTATGTAACTTATTATCATGTTCATGTGGTACCTTGTAAGGCACTAGTCCATAAATACCGAGTATTTTAGCTCGCGCCGTATTTTATACCAACATGCCAAACTTTGACAAAAATTCATTTTATTTGACTTTCTCCCCCTCTCACCTTCACGTATTTACTTATCACTTGTTTGAAATAACATAATACTTATAATTTCCAAATAATCTTTTCCTTGGATTGATGTCAATTACCTTATGACAAATTCAACGTACAATACTACAGGGTGCTACATTGTCGTAATTTAATAATGCGAAGCGTAACATCATCGTAATGTAGTACTACAAGGCATAACATCATCGTAATATAATACTGCGAGACAAAATATCAACGTAATATTGCGGGGCATAACAATTTTCATCTATTGCAGCACCTGTGACCATGCTGACCCAGAAGGGTGCTCTGCTTAGATGAATAGAGGAGTGTGAGGAGAGCTTTCAGAAGCTTGAGACAACTCTAACTACAGCCCTAGTATTGGTATTGCCTACTGGTTCGGGGTCTTACATTGTCTATTATGATGCCTCGAGGATTGGTCTTGGAGCGGTATTGATGCTGGATGGTAGGGTGATTGTGTACACGTCTAGACAGTTGAAGGTGCATGAGAAGAATTATCCTGTCCATGATCTTGAGTTAGCAGCTATTGTTCACGCCTTGAAGATCTGGCGCCATTATTTGAACGGTGTTCCTTGTGAGATCTACACTGATCCTGTTCAAGCAAAATGACTTTAATTTGTGTCAGCGGAGGTGGTTGGAGCTACTTAAGGATTATGAAATCACTATATTGTACCACCCGGGGAAGTCCAATGTAATGGCTGACGCCTTGAGTCGCCGAGCAGATATTTTTGCGAGTGTGGCATACCTTCTGGTAGCAGAGAGGCCCTTAGCATTGGATGTCCAGGCCTTAGCCGGTCAGTTTGTGAGACTGGACATTTCGGAGTCGAGCCGGGTATTTTCTTGTGTGGTCGCTCGGTGTTCTCTTTATGAACGCATCAAGGAGTGCCAATATGATGATCCTCATCTTCTAGTCCTTTAGGACATGGTTCGGCGAGGTGATGCTAGAGATGTGACTATTTGTGACAATGGCGTAATAAGGATGCAGGGCCGGATATGTGTGCCCAATGTGGATGGGCTTCGAGAGTTGGTTCTTGGGAAGGCCCATAACTCGCGATATTCCATCCATCGCGGTGCCACGAAGATGTACCAGGATTTGAGACAACACTATTGGTGGATGAGGATGAAGAAGTATATAGATGGGTTTGTGGCCAGGTGTCTCAAGTGTTAGCAAGTTAAGTATGAGCATCAGAGATCGGGTGGCTTGCTTCAGAGGTTAGAGATCCTTGAGTGGAAGTGGGAGAATATCACCATGGATTTTGTAGCTGGATTCCCACAGGCGTTGAGGAAGTTCAATGCTATTTGAGTGATCGTGGATCGGCTGGCCAAGTCAGCTCATTTCCTCCCAATGATGACTACTTACTCTTCACAAAGATTGGCTGAGATTTTCACCAGAGAGATTGTCCGCCTTCATGGATTCCCAGTTTCCATCATTTCAGACAGAGGTACACAATTCACATCGCGGTTCTGGAGATCCGTACTGCAGGATTTGGGTACTAGGGTGGAGCTGAGCACAACCTTTCACCCTTAGACAGACGGGCAGTCCGAGCGCACGATTCAAATTCTAGAGGATATGCTCCGTGCTTTTGTGATGGTGTTTGGAGGGTCATGGGACCAGTTCTTGCCACTTGCGGAGCTTGCCTAGAACATCAACTACAAGTCCAGTATTATGATGGCACCATATGAGGCTCTATATGGTAGGCGGTGTAGGTCCCTAGTGGGTTGGTCTGAGCCGGACGTGGCCCGATTTTTGGGTACAGACATGGTCCAAGATGCCCTGGATAAGGTGAAGGTGATTCAGGATAGACTTCACACAACCCAGTCCAGACAGAAGAGTTATGCAGATCGGAAGGTTCGCGATTTAGCATTCATGGTTGGAGAGTGGGTCTTGCTTCGGGTATCGCCTATGAAAGGCATCATGAGGTTTGGGAAAATGGGCAAGCTGAGCTCAAGGTACAGTGGTCCATTTGAGATATTGTGGCGTGTTGGGGAGGTTTCTTATGAGCTTGCTTTATCTCCCATCCTAGCAAGAGTTCATATGGTATTCCATGTTTTAATGCTCCGGAAGTATCACGGTGATCCAAGGCACGTTTTATATTTCTGCCCAGCCAGTTGGAAAAGGATCTATATTATGTTGAAGAGCCAGTGGCTATCTTGGATATGCAGGTCAGAAAGCCGAGGTCAAAGAGCATTGCCTTAGTAAAGGTTGTCGTACCCCTTTTTCTCGCGAAATCGGGTTTCGACATGTGACAACTCTTGTAAAGAGGCGTGAGAAGTGAAGAGTCGCCACCTAACAGTTTAAGGAGTGTTAGGGCACATATTTGCATATATATCAGGTTTGACTAGTTTGCATCACCAAAGACCGGATAAGGGCTCGAAATTACCTCAAAAAGAAGGTGTTAGGCACTCTTCGAGGTCCACAACAGTGGGTCCCGGTCGAACTTGAATTATATGAATTAGTTAGATAAACAAAGACAGAGAAAAACATGAAGTTTGGGAAATTTTATTATCAAAAGACTTTTGAGTAAATACAAACACTTGATTCAAAAGATAAATAAGGATAAGATGGGGGGTCCTAAGGTTTTTAGCCTAAAAGATCACCCCGTGCATCAGAAATAATATTTCGTAACTTCCTCAAGATGGGGTGTTACTCGTATTATTCAGCGGGCACAAACTATCATCCCCTGCTACCCGATTACTATCTTTAAGTTATTACTTAAAGCGCACTAGTTGATCCTAAATCATGCCTTATGCGTGCACTACCCGCCCCATACCTATGGTCCAGGAAGCATTTGGAGCTCTATTTTTGGTGGTTATAGACTTGTCTTAGACTGATCATAAAATGTTAAAACTAGGCGACAATTCAAAACAAATAGGACTGCAATTAAATACAGTTAAAGGCACAAGTTAGCCTCCGCAATTAGACAACAAATGCACGCAAACAGATTTCTACATCTGGATATTAGGCAGTTACAAAATCGAGGGGGGGGGGGGGTTGCAGTTAAACTCAATAGACATGGTTTCTACATGATTTGATTCAGATGCTCAAGACATTTTTAGATCTATGATTTCTAAATTACCAATTTGTAAGTGCCAGATACTGCTAAGTAGTTTGTTACAAATTAAAAGTTGATTAATCTATAGGCATGATTTCTAAGTGATTTACACAATAAGGGACAGTAAAACTTATTGGAAGTGCTCGAAATTATTATAATCGCATGGATAAACAACATTTGAAGAGCGAGTGGTGATGTCCTATTGGCATATATCTAAAGATTGGCGATTGGAACTGATTCTCACACATTTATCTCCTATACGCATGATTTCTAGATGGACAATGTGATGCAATAACGAATTAATTAGTTAAAATCCTATAGGCATGATATCTAATGAACGTGGTGCATATTAAAGGGTAGTCACTAGAAATTATTTCCTATAGGCATGCTATCTAGCAACATATATCAGTAGACACAAGAATAGATAAAGCACTTATGCATTGATAGTATGTTGATTACGTGAGTGTGTGATTTCCTAATGACATGATTTCTAATAGTGCACAAAGAGACTTACATATAACAGGTCGGATAGCAAATAGATCACACTAATCATATAAACATTCTTTCTACTCTTTTTCATGCAAAAATTAAGAGATACCCATTTCCTAATTTCACTATTACCCCAATCTTTATTACATAATTATTACAGACCCAATAATGAATGAATTACAAAGTGGTATAAGTAATAACAGTAGGCCTAAGACAGGACCAAAGAGATACCCATCACTACTAGGCCTTCAACTAAACTCTTTCTCCAACCTTTAACACACACGGATCTCAACATCGCCCAGAAACCATAGGAGAATTCAAACCAAACCAAACAGCCAAGGTTTGATCATATGATCCAGAAACTAATCACTTACACAAATAAATTTTCTCATTCAATAGATAGAAAAAGGGACATAACTCAGTAGTAAAGAAAATGACCAAAGAACCTCATTCCTTAGTGTGTCAGAGTTCACAGGGGTGTCTCAAAATGGACCCCGAGTAATGCTCACATAGGCAGGTTAAGAGAGAAAGCCTTAGTGCTCTTGGCTTTCAGCCGACCAAGAATTATAAATTCAAAATGGGGTAAATAGCCAATGAGAAAAAATAGTGATTAAATGGTAGAGTTTGAATAAGTGCATTTGAATTTTTAGAAACAAGCATTGCAGAGGTGATCACACAGTGAACATATTCCCAAAAGAGGGTAAACAAACTTAAAAGCCAGGTTGATAGCACAAGTCTACACTTAACACATTGGGCAGATAACATTTGCAGGAAGCAAGAGGGGGTTGTGACTTCTGGGATTAAAAACTAACATACAAAGATGCACTATGCCGATAGAGCACTTAACAGATTTGAAGCCTAAGGGTCAAATTATGCTAAACACCAAAAGTTAAACCGTACAACTCACACTAGTAAGGCAAAACAGAACCAAATGTCATGAAGGAAACTCAAGTCAAGGAGCTAATCTAAAAGGTTTCAATTAATTGCTAGGGAGTACATAATTGGACAAGCTAAGGTCATATTGGGTGATGAAAATAATCCTACGAGCAAGTCATAGCTAGAGTGAAAGTCTAAGCATATATTAGGACATATTATAGACACATGCCAATCACTATAGAGATCCAGGACAAAGTAAGAGATAAATTGGTTCATGTAGCCGATGTAAACATCCAAAGTACCAATTCATTAAGCTAAACGAACTTCAAACAATCTGAATGGTTCAAGTTTAACATAAACACATTTATGGATGGACAAGTTATGCATCAGCAAGTGCTAAAGATGTTCAGATCACTAAAACATATTTGATACTAACAGGGTTGCATTCAAAGATAACCTATAAACACGTTAGGTTATGCAATTTCAGAGGCATGAATATGGTAATCAGGAACATAAGAGAATGAACATTGCAAAGGCTACAGAACTCACTGGTTACTGATTGACAAGTAGACAAACAAGAAAGAACATACTCACTTTGAACGTCAACAAGAGCAGTATAACCCAGGACCTTAGCGCGTCAAGTTCCCAAGGGATTCAAAGAACCAGGGGTCGTTCTCACACCAAGGAAAGTCGAAAAATAGAATTCTCTTGGCCTTGGTTTTCAGTCGGCCAAGAGCCAAAGTAGAACAAGAGCATAAGAGAGTAGCAGAATAAAAAAAACCTTTAGCTTTTTGAGTTAAAACTTCACGATTAAAGTCTGTCAAAAAGGAAATGGGGGAGGGGTTTATATAGCAGTAAAACAGGATGCACAAACAAGGAAAATAATTGATTGAACACAGGTAAGGAAAGAAATCAAGTAAACACAGACAAAAAAAGAGGAAAAAATCTCGCATGCTAGTTAGTAGAACAATAGAAAAGGAAAAATATCAAACTCCAAACCCTAGTTATGGTTTTCAACTCGAAATCGGCCAGCTGGTATGAAGAATTCAGTTCATCTCGTGTATATGGACGGGATATCATACAAATCTTAAAGATTGAGTCGATTCAAGTCCGATATAGAGCTGGTATTTGTCAAAATTAGGCAAATACCTAAGTAATACCAAAATCACGTAACCAGTACCAAAGGGACCCAAATATGGTAGGAAAATAATGGTAAAATCCCATTATCGGTGGGATTAGGAGAGGGAATTAAGGGGGAGACGACTAGGGTTCTTCAGAAAGAAAAAAGTAGAGTTGAGAGCATTGAGGGGCGGAAGATTAAGGGGAAATGAGTAGGGTTTCTGTGTTAGGTTGATTAAAAAGGGGGGAGTGAACGAGGGTTGCTGATCATGAGAGATCAACGACTGAGATTAAAAATTGAACGGGCGGGTCATTAGAAGTGGGTCGCGACCAGGTTTTAGTAGGGGGTTGTTTGGTCAGGGCTGGGAGCTGTTGGGCTAAAAGATTGGGCCAATTTTGGTCCGAGAATTACTTAAAACTGGGCCATAATTGAAATACACAAAATTTATCAAAAAAATAATTTATAAAAGTAATTAATATATAATAAAGATATTATTTATGTACTAAAATGATTGAAAATAATAAATGAACACTATATAAATACAAAAAATGCTATTTTGGCATAAATAATGTAATTATGCATTGAAGGCTATTATTGCAAAAATGTGTAATTAATGTAAAATATGCAAATGTAATTATAGAAACTTTTAGTTCTCCAAAATTAGAATATCAAAGGAGGACGTTGCAGATGCCCGGGGCGAAGCTAGATATTTATATTAATAAAAATGAAAAAAAATTAATTTAGAGCTTTAAAAATTATGGAAAATTGTAGAAAATGCTTGTATAGGTTTGTAAACCAAATGATGATGCAAATATGATATTTTGAAAGTATTTATGCATTTTAAAAATATTAGGGAAAAATTGGGTATCAACAGTTGCCCCTCTTTACCCGGGAATGATAAAAGAGTTGTCGGGTAAAGAAATGATGACCGATTTTGACCGAATGGGGTGATTTGAAAAAATGGAGGTCGAACCCTAGTTTCTGAGTTGCCTACATATCCTGGTGTTACGGGAATCAAGTTGTGTGTAGTTTTGGATCCATTAGTGAACTGAACTGGTGGAATTGTTATAATAATGGTCGTATGTTTTGGAAATGGTTCTTTTGGGGTAGGACACTATCAGATGAATTTGCGCAAAATCAAGAGTGTGAATATGAAATGTTATGGATGTATCTCAAAACGTGTATCTGAATGGTTATCAAGTAAAAGTGGGTGACTGATGGTGGTTGATTACGTTTGAAATAATTGCAGGATGTGAACATTGAACGGAAACTGGAGCAAAGATTGCTACCGTTAGGAGAATTATTACCTCCTGGATTACCTACAAAACTTAAACACAATGCATGCAAGTATACAGGGTATTATTGCGAGAGTTTAAACATGATGCAAATTCCCTTTGGGCCATGAAAATTGTCTTTGGACGATGAGGATGATGTCCTTAGACCATGACGTCCTGGGCCATGAATCGCATGATAAGGGATTTGCAGGCCATGAAATGATGTTCTCGGTCCATGAAAATGGTGCCTCTGAATCATGACGCCCTTGAATAATGATGTGCAATATTGACAGGTACTCAGGCCATGGCATGGTGTCTTCCGGCTATGCGGATGATGCCTTCAGATTATGACGCCTTTGGAAAAAATGGCGATGTTTAAGCCCATGCGATGCAAAGACATGATGCTTGGTCATATGCAAAGCGAAACAAGACAACTTAGTCTTGTGTAAGATTGGGGCAGTGCTTAGCCCCGAGCAAAAATATAAAAATACTGCTAGGTTACAAGTAGCATTACGGAGTAGCATTTGGTATTATGCAAGGGATAAGGCAATGCTTAGACTTAGACAATTGAAGGGGCAGTGCTTAGTCTGATGCGAGGAGAGGAGATGATGCTTACTGTGGATGCACGGAAAGCCCAAACTTAGCCTTATGCAATTAGGGAGGCAGTTCTTAGCCTCATGCAAGGGAGGAGACAATGCTTAGTCGCATACAAAGAAAGGCAATTCTTAGCCTTATGCAATTAGGGAGGAAGTTCTTAGCCTCATGCAGTTTGGAGGAGACAATGCTTAGTCTCACACAAAGAAAGGCAATGCTTAGCCTTATGCAATTAGGGAGGTAGTTCTTAGCCTCACGCAAAGGGAGGAGACAATGTTTAGTCTCATGCAAAGAAATGAGATAGTGCTTAGTCTCATGCAAAGAAAGGTAATGATTAGCCTTGTGCAATTAGGGAGGAAATGCTTAGCCTCATGCGAAGAGAGGAGACAATGCTTAGTCTCATGCAAAGAAAGGAGATAGTGCTTAGTCTCATGCAAATAAAGGCAATGCTTAGCCTTATGCAATTGGGGAGGCAATGCTTAGCCTCATGAAAAAAGAGGACAATGAGTGATAGCGGAGTATTTCTTAGCTTGAGATGAGTTTGCGTTTGGCAATCTTGTTGTTATGAAGATAACAATTTTTTGATGTATGTGCGTATTTGCGAATATTCCTTGTTCCTGCATCCAAAGAAAAATAGTGAGTTTTGCGGGGAAGGTTGGTTCGTGCCTTCTCTTTCTTGCATTGCTTTTGCCTTATCTCGAGATCCTGTTTGAGTTACCCTAGGTAGCATCTAGTTGTTTATGAAATAAAGTTTTCGACAAAATATGCATGTATTTGATGAATGTAGTTAATTAAAAAACATTGTAGCATGTAATGTAAAAGTAAGTTAGATGAACTAATGTCTGTGACACTTTTAGAGACATTGCGACTTCCTCGCATTAGAATTTTGAGGGGCCTCCTCAAAATTCTTCCTCAGTTCAATAAGCGATTCTTTGACCGTTCTGCACATGACGAAGTTGGCTGGACTTGCTCTGGAATTTTGAGGGTCTTCCTCAAAATTCTGCCCCAGATTCTTACCATGGCGGAAAATGAAGATTTTATTAAGTTGTGACCGAACCCACGGGGTTGCCTACGTATCACCTCTTAAACGGGAATCAGGTCAAGCGTAGTTCAGTAACATCAAATGAAGAAATGCAAACAATCTAAACAGAGTATCTTTTGACTGCGTTTGAGTTGATAGGTTTTGGACAAATTTCTCTATCCATTTCTTCAAGTATGAGTGCTCATCATGTTAGTACTCTGTGAAGCATGTAATGTCCTTTCCAATTGGGTGAAAATTTCCCTTTAGCTTCATCTTGATATGGGAAGATCCGCTTCAGCATCAGCTGCCCCGGTGTGAACCATCTAGGTCTGACCTTTTTGTTAAAGGCTCTGGACATTCTGTCCTGGTAAAGTTGACCATGGCATACCGCATTCATTCTTTTCCCGTAAATAAGATCCAATTGTTCATAGCGACTTTATATCCATTATGCATAACTCAGTCAGCTTCTTGTATAATTCTTAAAGAAGGAATTTCGAGTTCGGCGGGAAGGACAACTTCAGTACCGTAGACCAGCAAGTAGGGGGTTGCCCCGGTAGATATGCGTACTGTGGTATGATATCCTAATAAGGAAAATGGTAATTTCTCGTGCCATTACTTGTGATTGTCTACCATCTTTCTCAGTATTGTCTTGATGTTCTTGTTGGCAGCCTTCACAGCTCCATTCATTTGAGGCATGTATGTTATGGAATTCTTATTCTTGATCTTAAAGGTTTCACACATAGATTACATTAAGTCACTGTTGAGGTTTGCGGCATTTTCGGTGATGATGGATTCTGGTACTCCGAATCGGCAAACAATACGATCTCTGACAAAATCTGTGACGACTTTCTTCGTTACAGCATTGTAGGGTACGACTTCAACCCATTTTATGAAATAGTTTATGGCCACTAGAATGAACCTCTGCCTATTTGAAGCAGCGGGTTCGATTGGACTCCTATTGAGTGGTACTCGTATGGCCACTTGTATTGAGTGAAATAGTCGATGGCCAGTTGTTGCATTGAGTTCATTGGGTGGTACTTGTATCATATCCGCATGCACTTGGCATTGATGACATTTTTTGACATACCTAATGCAGTTCGTTCCCATAGTCATCAAAAAATATCCCACTCTTAATATCTTATTAGCTAAAACAAAATCGTTCATGTGTGGTCCGCAGGTTCCTGCATGTATCTCTTCGAGCAGTTTGGAAGCTTCCTTGGCGTCAACACACTGTAATAATCATAGGTCTGGAGTCCTTCTTTACAAAATTCCTTAACTTTGGAAGAAATGATTGGACAATATTCAGAGTGTGCATTTCTCAGTATGATTCGCATGCTCCGGGTACTCTCCTTTTGCCAAGTATTCTTTGATGTCATGGAACCACGGATTCCCATCCATTTCTTCTTCAACAGAAGCGCGATAAGCTGGCCGATTATGGATCCTTACTGCAATAGGGTCGATGAAATTCTTGTATGAGTGTTGTTTCATGGAAGACAGAGTGGAAAATTCATATGCGAACTCATTTTGGATTCTCGGAACATGTTTGAACTCTATCTTTGAGAATTTCTTCGACAACTGTTGCGCATAATGTAGATACGGTAATATTTTGGTATTTTTTGTAGCGCACTCCCCTATTTGGTATTAAAAAATAGTTTGGCAATATTTTGTATTCTTTGTAACCATATGTACCAAAAGTTCTGAATCACCAATTACCAGCAGTTCCTGAATATTCATGTCAATGGACAAATTGAGCCCCAAGATGCAAGCCTCATATTCCGCCATATTGTTGGTACATGGGAATCTTAGTTTTGCGGATACCGAATAGTGTTTCCCTGTATCTGATACCAAAACAACCCTGATACCCACTCCTTTGAAATTTGTAGCCCTATCGAAGAACATTCTCCAACCGTCATAGGTTTCGGCGATATCTTCCCTTACAAATGACACTTCTTCATCGGGAAGTATGTTTTCAGTGGTTTGTATTCTCCTCCTACATGATTTTATGCCAGATGATCTGCTAATACCTATCCCTTGATGCCTTGTGAGTTACATAGATGATGTCGAATTCACTCAATAGTATCTGCCATTTTGCCAAATTCCCTATAGGCATGGGTTTCTCGAAAATGTATTTAAGACGATCCATCCTTGATATGGGATATGTGGTGTAGGCACAGAAGTAGTGCCTCAACTTTTGAGCTATCCATGCCAGGGCACAGCAGGTGCATTCAAACAAAGAATACCATGCCTCATAGGGTGTGAACTTCTTACTCAGATAGTATACGGCCTACTCTTTTCTTCATGTCTAATCGTGTTGTCCCAAGACACAACCAAAAGCCCCATCTAGTACGAACAAATAGAGTAACAGAGGTCTACAAGGTTACGACGGGACCAGGACTAGTGGTGTGGACAAATATTCTTTGATTTTGTCAAATGCTCTCTGACATTCTTCAGTCCAACTTGTTGCGACATCCTTATTTAACATTTTGAAAATCTGTTGACAGATCACAGTTGATTGCGCTATGAAACGTCTGATGTAGTTGAGGCGTCCTAAGAAGCTCATCACATCTTTTTTTTCCCTTAGAGGTGGCAAATCCTCGATAGCTATAACCTTTGATGGATCTAACTCAATTCCTCGGCGGCTGACAATGAATCCTAACAACTTTCCAGCAGGGACCCTGAAGTCACATTTTGCGGGGTTCAGTTTCAAATTATACCTTCGATGCCGATCAAAGAACTTCCTCAAGTTTGCTATATGATCTGTACCCTTCTTGGATTTGATGATGATGTCGTCCACATACACTTTTATCTCCTTGTGTATCATGTCATGAAAAATGGTTGTCATGGCCCTCATATAAGTGGATCCAGCATTTTTTAGGGCAAACAACATCATTTTGTAGCAGTATACCAACCATGGCGTAATAAAGGCTGTCTTGTCAGCATCTTCTTCATCCATCCAGATATGATGATATCCCGCAAAGCAGTCCACAAAAGAATGGAGTTTATGCTTGGCACAATTGTCGATCAATATGTGTATGTTAGGCAACGGGAAATCATCTTTAGGGATCTCTCTATTTAAGTCCCGATAGTCAACACACACTCTAACTTTCCCATCCTTCTTCGGAACTGGCACAATATTAGCAACCAGGTTGGATATTCAAACACTATGAGAACCTTAGCTTTGATATGCTTGCTGACTTCCTCTTGAATTGTCAGACTCATATATGGCTTGAACCTTTTGAGCTTTTGCTTTACAGGCAGATACATAGGGTTGGTAGGTAGCTTATGAGCCACTATAGATGTGCTGAAACCACTCATATCCTCAGAAGACCATGCAAAAATATCTTCATATTCTTTCAGGAAGAGGATATACTCTTCTTTCTCTGATGGTAACAGGATAATGATTACACGAGTTTCCTTGATTGTTTCGAAATCCCCCAAATTGACTATCTCGGTTTCATCCAGATTGGACTTAGGCTTGTTCTCAAAATTTTCTACTTCTCTAACAATTTCTATTACCCTCTTGAGAAGCTAGTACCATATTTGAGCCGGATATTCATCAAGCCAACATGATGTGGGGATATGAAGAAGATGAAGTTCTAGCTGGCTTAAGGAATCTGTTCTCAGAAGATGAGGAAATGAACTGCAGTGCAATATTTGAGGAGGAGGATGAGGAGGAAGGCCTCGTTATTCAGACAGTGGAGAAGGGAGTTGTTCTGAGGAATTGAACCGCTACACCATCGAGGCCCCCTCAAGTTCCTGGGTAACCTGGCAATTAGCATCATTACTTTGAAAAATTTCTTATGAGTGTTCTTTCAGTGTTTTGTTTTAATTATTTTGCTTTGAAACAAATATTCGGATCGTTAAAATTGTTGTTGTTTGACGTTTTGGTATTTATCAATGGTGTGCTATTTTAGTATCTATTATTATCCTTTATATTTTCTCTCTACATCGTAATTATTACTTATCCTGATGAACGACAACTGTGACATGTAATGAGACAATGCAACATAAGGATAGTGATTCATAGGAAATAGAAGAAGAAGATATATATAAAAAGGGCCACGCCATGGTGGCGACCAATCGTTATACTCCTGACAGGTGTACTGATATCCAAGTCCAAATGTTACGCCGTGACGTTTTAGCTATATTGGTTTTGTGATACCCTGGAGATTCTTACCGAGACCCCTACCAGGTTCATACCCTGCCCATGCCAATATGCTCTCTATTTTGCTACTATAGCATTTATCTTTCTCAACCGCGTTGACACGCTCAATGCGTTGGTATGTCTCTACACCCAATGTCCTTCTATTCTCAACAACCGGAACAGTTTGATTGGTATAATAGGGTTACTTCCGTCCCCGTGTATGATTACTTCCTGATAATTCCATTTGAACTTCACGGCCTGGTGTAGAGTAGAGACCACAGCCCCAGCATCGTGTATCCAAGGTCGTCCCAACAACAGATTGTATGTGTTGGCTATGTCTAACACTTGAAATTCAACATCAAACCAGGTCGAGCCCATCTATAAACAAAGGTTGGTCTCCCCAATCGTGGCCCTTTGTCCTCACACTACATTGTGAAGTGCAGTGCCCTGTTGTGACTCAATCCTTCCGGCGGTAATTCATCTTCGTGAAAAGTGATCTTATGGGTTTCCAATACCTGTCCTACCATATTATCCATCTCCCCGCTGGTAATATTATTGGGTACATAGGCTTCGTTCAACACTTTCATCAAGGAATTCCTATGTGCCTCGGAGTTCTGCAGTTGTGCTAGAATGGATATATGAGTAGGGGTTTTGATCAGATGATCAACCACATAATACTCTATTTCTTGCACCTTTCTCCAAAAATCGTCTGGGCTAGTATCAATGCCAGGCGGCTTAAAAACGACTTCTTTACTTGTCCCTCCCAAATGTTCGAGCGTATAAACCCTATCGGTTCTGGTCATGCGTTGTGCTGCACCTGTTTCCTCCATTTTCTCCTTTCCTTTCCTTCTCTCTTTTGTAGCATAGTCCTAGGGTATAGCATTGGACTTAAAGGACATTGTAGTTGTTACCTTCACAGTGAAGGGTGTGGTCACTTCCACTTCGAACAGAGTCGGTGCGGCTGAGGGTGTTGTTACTTCAACCTCAAATGGAGTTGGCGTGGCTACTTCAACCTCAATCAGTGACTGAATTTGTACCACGATACGTGTGAGAGTGGATGGAGGTATTTTCGAACTATCCCCTTCACGAATGAGTCCATTTGACCCTTCTAAATCCCATTCTTCATCGATTTCTATCATATTTACTCCCTCACCCTGGTGGTCCGAGAGAGGATTGTTGCGGACATTAGACGCAACCTCTTTTGCTTGTATAACCTTGGTGTCAATAAGTGTCTGGATCTTATCCTTAAAAGTGCGACATTAATCAATAGTGGGAATTGAAGTGACTTAACCGACAACCTTTAGTCTCTCAAAGAATTGGTCGATGGGTTCATCAATTTGGGTGTATTGTCTGGGTGGTCTGCGGTCAAAATTTGGTATAGGTTTTTGGTTGTTTTGGCGGGATGGTGGTGAGTGGTAGTATGCTGGCTAGGTGTTATAAGTATTGTAAGTGGAGGTAGGTTGTTGGTATCTAGGAGGTGAAGGTTGATATGTGGGTGGGGGTGTTTGGTATGTGAGAGGAGACTTTGGACCTTGGGCCACCATCACTGCCCCTACTTCCTTCTTTTTAGAAATACCGCATGACTGCAAGGCTTTGTTTGTAGCTTGGAGTTCTTCAAAAAATTTCACCATTCCGCTCTTAATACCCTCTTCTGTTCTTTCTCCCAATTTGATGATGTCAAAAAATTTATGGTTTTCAATAACCATCAAGCTCTCATAATATTGCGGATCCTGAGCTCAAACAAAGAACTTATTCATATGTTCTTCTTCCAGTGCTGGCCTTACTTTTGAAGCTTCAGACCTCCATCGAGTAGCATATTCGTGAAAGTTTCCATCGGCTTCTTCTTAAGGTTCTGAATGTAGAAGACATCCGACGCATTTTCTCTATTGAACCTAAAGTGATCCATCAAATCCGACTCCATGCTCACCCAATTAACCCACTTCTTTGGGTTTTGACTGATGTACCAAGATAGGGCATCTCCAGTGAGGCTCCTCATGAACAACATCATGTGGATTCTTTAATCCTTTCCAACCCCTACGAGCTTGTCACAATATGTTCTCAAATGTACCTTCGGATCACTTGTCTGGTCGAACATTTCAAACTTAGGATGTTTGTAACCCTCTGAAAGTTCTATGTTTGGCTTAATACACAAATCTTCATAATTCAAACCCTCGATGCCTTTACCACCTTCGACACTTTGGACTAGGCCAGTAAGTTTCTTGAGTTCCTCCGCCATGTTCTTGATGAGTAGGTCCTTCTCGGCGGACTCTGTTTTGTATAGGATCTTCTGTGGGGTGTGAGTAGGGGTGTTCATAAAAATCTAAAAAACCGAACCAAACCGAAAACCAAACCAAACCAAAACGACCAAAAAAAATAGATACTTTTTGGTTTGATTTGGTTTTGGTGTTGTATTTTAAAAATTGATCAAATTTGGATTGGTTTTGGTTTTAATAAAAACATAACCGGACCAAACTGACTATAGGTAGATATTTCAAATTTATTATTACACCTATATATACGTATATTTTTATACAAAGTTTCAAAAAATTTATGGTGAATGTTAATTGTTTGAACTTTTAGTACAATTCTTCACCTTTATATTCTAGTTTGATTGGTAGTTTTCTTTTGTTAAGTGTAAGAATCCATTTCATGTATAATTTTTTTTTTTAATTGAGTCCTTAATTTATTCATCACTATTTGATTCAATTATCATCAATATATTATAGTAAATAATAGTTTCTCAAAGGGCAATTGATTTGATAGTGTTACATTGAAAATGTGGTCGCTGGAATATGTGTATGGTAGTGTATGTCTTATATTTAAGAAAAAACCGACAAATAACCGAAAAAACTGAAAATCGACATAAACCGAATCGAGAAAAAACCGACTTAATTGGTTTGGTTTGTTTCTAACATTTGAAAACCGACTTACTTGATTTGGTTTCTTTTTAGGGAAAAACCGAACCATGAACACCCCTAGGCGTGAGGTAAGGTTTCCACATATATGGGGTTGCTTTGATGGACTCATGGAATTTGGGCATAGTGATGGTCGTTGGTTGAGTTTTGGGGATTAGGGGTAGGTTGTAATAATTTTTGAGGGGTGTGATAGGTGGTGGTTTCTGGATATTGGGTTGGATGGTGATGATGTTGTGGAGGGGTCGGTACTCGTGGAGAGTTGGGATTTTGAGGAGGTGTGGCATACTGATGAGGTGCGGGAGGATTTTGCAGATGTTGGTCTATGTCGGGGACTTTTAGTGTAAGGAAAAGGTTTTCCAAGTTTAAGACCTGCTCAAGTTCCCCTTATAACTCCAGTATTTTCTGTTCTAACCGTAAGACCAAGTCGTTCTGTGCCAGAGTACTCTGACCATCTGAAGTTTCGACATTCTCTGTGTAACGACCCAGCCGGTCGTTTTGTGTATTGGGACTCCGTTCCCGTGAATGACTCTTTCCATAGATTTAGGATTTCATAAGATTTGGAATTCAACCTGGAATTGGACCTCGTGATATCATGGTCCGAATGGAATTCCGGAACTGGCAATAGTTCCGTATAGTCATTTATGACTTGTCCGCAAAATTTGGGGTCATTCCGAGCAGTATAGACCCGTTCGGCGTATTGGTGAGCCATTTGATTTTTTTCTTCAAATCCTAAGTTTGATCTAAGGGGTTTTGGAGAGTGATTCTTGGTTTGAATGATGTTTTTAGTGTTCTGGGAGCTCGAGCAAGTCAGCCGCAGGCGCGAGGTTCGCACCAAGGGCCATCTCGTCGCAGGCGCGGCTCCAGCCGCAGGGGCGACTCCTCTTCTCGTAGGCGCGGCTCCGCAGGCGCGGACAAAGGCCCGCAGGCGCGACCTCCCCCAGGGCCCAGGCCAACCGCAAGTGCGGCCAATTTCCCGCAGGTGCGAGTCCGCACCTGCGATCCAAAGTCCGCAGGTGCGAGAATTCCCCCCAGTGCCCAAGCCTCTTTCCGCAGGAGCGGCCAATGTCCCGCAGGTGCGAGTCCGCACCTGCGATCCAAAGTCCGCAGGTGTGAGAATTCCCCCTAGTGCCCAGGCCTCTTTCCGCGGGAGCGGCCAATTTCCCGCAGGTGCGATTCTGCACCTGCGATCCAAAGGTCGCAGGTGCGGAAACTGCTGGGCAATCCTATTAAAAAGCCCAAGTCGTGAATTCTTTTCCCAAAAATCATATTTCCTCCATTGTTGACGACCCCAAGAGCTCCAGAACGAGTATTTCGACCTAGAAACTCAGGTAAGTGATTCCCTAACCCTCCGCATGTTAATTTCTTCAATTCCTTGGGAATTTCCTCTTCCAAACCCATAGAATTCATAAGAAATTATTGGGGAAAGAGAGAGGGGTTTGATGAAAATGTGAATTCTGATTTTTGGGCCATTGAGGGATGATTAATTGAGTTAATCTTGATCCTTAGGCGACGTATAGCGCGTTTCTTCAAGAATTATAATTTTCCGAACGCCGAGGCTCGGAGTTGAATTTCCAAAGTACGTCAAGAATGTGTTTTTAGGGGAAATCCTTATTAAATCCTCCTCGATTCTTCCTAAATTGATATAATTATGTGTTTTTGGCTAGTTGCAAGCCATCCAGGGTAATTCGGAGGATTCATGCGTCTTGTTGATTGGTCCGTTTGCCGGAGGAGCACTTGTCCAGGTGAGTCTCCTTTCCAAACTTTGTAAGGGGGAAATGTCCCCTAGGCTCTTGATTGCTAATTGTGCTCGTTGAGGGGGCTACGTACGTACCACGTGACGAGAGTCCGTACGTGGCATCTATACTGTATATCGAGTAGCCGTAGGACCCACGAGCATGTTCTAATTGTTGTTTGATATTATCTGAAGTTTTGTACAAGTTATTACTGATATTTGGTGAAATTGAGCTATGATAGCTGCTAATTAAATGTACATAATATTCAGATCAGAATTATGAACTTCATCAATTGAGTAATTGTGTTACTCCTGATATAATTGATAAAGAGCAAAAAGTAAATGAGATAATGAGTTGTTGAGCTGGATGAAGGTGGTTAAAATTCTTTCTTATACCTGAATAATGAAATAAGTCTTGATAATGAGTTGTTGAGCTAAATGAAGGTGGTTAAAATTCCTTCTCGTACTTGAATTGTTCAATCATGGTAATATTATGAGCAAAGAGGATAATATGATGAAAATCCTAACTTTGGCTATCAAGTGAGGTGTGAGTATCTGATCCCGTTGAGTGTGGGAGAGTCGGTACCACGGTGTCTACATATACACATATATATATGCATTCATGCAGTCGCATACACACATTCATGGCCCCCGAGTCATAGGTTTGATTCGTGATCGGGGAGAACTTATTCGTTGCCCCTGAGTCACAGGTTTGATTCGTGATCAGGGAGGAATTTCACTTATATTTTACTAGCCCCTGAGTCACAAGTTTGATTCGTGATTAGGAAGGAATTTCACTCATATTTTTACTTGCCCCTGAGTCACAGGTTTGATTCGTGATCAGGGAGAATTATACTACTATTTTTATCGGTCCCCGAGTCACAGGCATGATTCGTGATTGGGGAGAGTTTTACTTTGCATAGTCAGTACACGAGTCGCAGGTATGATTCGCGATCGTGGGTAGCTTATCATTATCGAGTCAGCACACTAGTCGCA
>ML284071.1:4597-28643 GCA_005239495.1 Nicotiana undulata
CTCCCCACACCCTACCATCATACCCACCCCCATCCCCACCTCCAAAAGTTAGTTAATCTGTCACCTGGAAAATATTTTCTGCTTACTTCGTTCATACCAAACACGCCCTTAGTTGATTAATTGATCGATTGAATGATTGCATGTGATCGCACCAATCAAAAAATGCAGTCCAACTATAATAACTGAACTGAATAGAGCATAATGCATACAGAAAATTCATAACATATCCAAATTTGTAATTATAAATTGATCATGATTTGTAACTTCGGACCAATCAAGAATGAATTTTAGGAATTCCACGATATATTGCAAGAATTTAAAAGAGAACAATAAAATGCAAAAAAAAAATGATATAGAGGAGTGTTTACATACAGTGAGGATTTTGGAGTATCGAAGCTTGCGAAGAACATAATCAGCTCCGGGCCCAAGAGAGACACTTCCATTTTCATCATCATTTTTATCGGCTGCCAACAGAACTGAAGCGTCCAGAACTATACCTTTCACCCCACACATTCTTCTCTCTCTCACACACACACAGTTTCTCTTCCGCTTTCTCCAAAGTTTGCTTTTGCATAGAACTGCGTGAGTTTAACGTTCATCCAGCATAAAAGTGGAACTTTTCGGAGTTTTCTGTAAGTTGCAAATGTTTGGTTAGGTCCCCAAACTATTGTAAAAAGTAGCGCGTGTAGCCAGTTTTGGATTGGTCGTTCAAAAATAGTCATTATTTGTCAGTTTATTAAAAAATAGCCACTAATTTACTGTAATAGAGACCGATCCAGCATAATATACTGGAGTTGAGTACGTCTGTGTATGAACTTCCAGCATATTATGCTGGAATTCCAATACGCGAAAAGTTCCAGCATAACATACTGGAGATTCGAGCACTTGTGTATGAACTTCCAGCATATTATATTGGACCGATATAGTCCAGTATATTATGCTAGAACTCCTTGTGTTGGAACTACAGTATAATATATTGGAGTATTTTTCGGATTTTGAACAGTATTTTCGTTCAAATTTATTGAAAAGTGGCTAAATTTCAATTACTTTTAAAAGTGTGACTATTTTTGAATGAGCACTGATAAATCTGGCTATTTTTGAATTTGTCGCCAAACTATTTTATCATGTCTTTTACATTCTTTGTTCGTTTTAAAATGATCCCTTCTCATTGCACAAAGATTCAGATATGACCAAGTTTTGGGAGACACTTTTAAGAAAATTTAAGATATATAGCCAAAATAAAAATATAATTTTGAGTAGTAGCAGCATCTATTTTTTATTTTTGGAACAAAAAATTAATTTACTCAAGACAAAAATAACCTTACAATTTATATTTTTAAAACTATCTCTTATTAATTTGACTTTTTCCTTTTTCCTTTTGTCTAACATACCTTTTTTTTTAATCGTATTTGTATTGTTTTTTTCCTATTCCTCTTTGGAATAGTTGTTCTACTATAAATAGATCTCTTCTGTTATATGAGTAATTTATAAGAGTAGATTTTTAATTTATATCTATATGATATATTTCGATATTGTTTACCGGAAAAAAAAAGATTTATTCGCTTTAACAATTATTTTGATGTAAGAAGTGGTTAAAGGTAAGTGAATTGTGATCGATTCAAAACCCTTTTTTTCCAGAAAGAACCATAAAATGAGTATAAAACTATGATAGAAAATATGGCAATGAATTATAAGGCAAGAATTTAAGACACAACAATGAGCTTTGTATATTTGCAATTGTTCTTTCTTCCACAGACGATAAAGAGAGAGAGATTATGGTGGATCAACATCATGACCTAGCTTTTTTGAGAAACTCTTTATATAAAACAAGAAAGCGCCTTTTTGTGACAAGACCCTTCGACAGTGCTAAAAGGACTGTTGAAAAGTCGTTCTTGTTTAGTACATAGCTCTCCATGTGGCGCTAGGGTCAGGACAAAAAGGAAAAGATTTGTTGGGCTGGTGTTATGGCCTAACCGGTCAACAATGGGCTCGACCATTCCGAGACGGGACCATTGCCTCGAGATACCGATGACAATGATCTCGAAGCCCCCAACAGAAGCCATTGGCCGCTATAACCCGAGTGCTTTTTCCTATTGGGGCAGCACTTCCTTGTGTCAACGTCACCATTGATCCACCTTACCCCATACAGATAATCTCCTACTTTTCGGATACTTGATGAAATTTATCCAGTAAGTGGAAAAGTTGCAAAATCCTTATGGGGGAAAGAAACCGAAAAGACAAGTGACGGTTTCAGAGACGCGACGTGACGCACATTAAAAGGCCATAATTATTGCTTTTGGATTTCATTCGGCGACACTTTTTCGCTTAAGCTACAAAAGCATGTGACACTCCATGATTCAGTGGTTACTCGACATAATTATTTCACGTCCCCTTATTTGACCTAGGTTTAAGTACAACAAGAGTCCATTAATTTCCTTTATTTTCTCTCAAAGAAACTTTTGAAAGCTATTTTTCTCTATTTGCAACAATCTGACTCAATTATGTATGCTTTCCAAAATTCCTCATTTTTTGCTAGAACTACACTAAAGATGGAAAATCCTTGTGGTGGAAGCTCTTGATGAGGTGGGGTCAGTGGATCTCGCCCCGAGATAATTCTTCAAATTTTCGATTTTGAAGGCGATTGTCAAAGCATTAGCAAAGCTAGGCATGTGGAAAAATATAGGTCTCTAGTAAGGTAGGACCACCTTCCCTGAGTAAGGACTGATTGCGTTTGGGACACCGATGTTGAAGTCGCTGCCGCAGGCAAGGGGGCTCGAATCACTCGTCTCATTGCAGGTTTCTCCTTGATTTTTACTTACCCCTTCCCGATAGACTTTGGGCTCCCGTTACCCGAAATCATCAAAGCCTTGTACAGTCGACATTAGGTTTCGTTGGTCTAATTAGCCCCTCAGTTATGGTGATTGGTTGTATGCATCCAATACCTGGCTTATCGGGCCCAACTAAATTTACCCTCGGCTATCTGATTCACCTGTACTCCCTTTGATTGTTCCAGGGAGGAATGATACACCTGATTAGATGAATGATTCATCTATTCCGTTTTATGAGATTCTTATTTACTTAAACTGTTTTAGTAATTTTCAAGTTGAAAGTGTTGGAAATGTCTAAGTAGTTGGCTTGCCTAGTACCATGATAGGCACCATCATGGTAGGTTGGATTTTGGGTCGTGACAATAATTTTCTTCTGCCCAAAAATTCTTGTACCTCCTACAGGTTTCTCGAGAATTATCCGAAAAGTGGGGACTATTTAATATTAGCAAAAAAAACTTAACATGTATACCATCTAGGAGAAGACACGTAACAAGTATTGTCTAGTCAGCTTACATGTAAACCGGTATGTAAATAGAGAAGTCACAAAAATAAAGACAGATAAAAGACTCATCGGAGAAGCAAACTCAAGCCCAAGGACAAGTGTTCGGAGAATTAATGAGTTTCCAGAAAGAGTTCACAGCATATTGATAGGTTCCAAAATATCCGAGAACCACTATTTACTCGACGGTTATAAAATTCAATATTAAATTAATCTTAACGACCAATATTTATTCATTTAGGGAGATCATTTGAAATCATCTAAGTTTCAATCAACATCATAAAATCTTATTGTTCTTGACGAACTATTTTTTTCTTTTGGCAATTGGTCATTTATTGTGTGTCCAACCTGTGGGCAAAATCAAGCTTCCGTCGATCTTCAAATAAAAACCTTTTCTCTCCCTTCATTTCATAAATTTATCATTCTATTGCATATTTATCTCAATTGCTTAACTATTTTTGGATTGAATCAATTGCTTTTGGCCTACTTTTATAAATTTAATTATTTTATCTGATATTCAGATTTAGATTAAACATGCTACTCAAATATTCTTATGCATATGACCTTTTACCACAACTACTTCTATTGCTCCCACCACAAAACGCAACTGATGACTTCACTGCACACCTCCCACCGTCAAGTACCTTCACTACATGCCCCACTGTACAACCACCACATATGGATCACCTCTATCACCAACCACCATCAACAACCATTTATGTAACCACTTATACCTCCATCATCAACCATTATACAATACCACCTTTGGCCTTTGACGTCTCACCTCCATCATCAATCACCACCAGATAACCGTTATCTCTTGCTTCCAGCTTGAACTACTTTATCTTAAATAATAATAAAAATAATGGAGTTTTAGAGATATTAGTACCGGTGAAAAAAGAGAGAAAGTAAACTTAGAGATATGAATAGTTTTTACCCATTAGCTTTTTCCAATTCATATTGAATTAGAAAGAAATGATTTCCATCAACTTCCTAATTAGATGAAGAAGATAATAACTCCACGAGACTTTCCGTGAAACCAAATATAAATGAGCTATTGGTAAAAAATCACATAAGTTAAAACGGTAAAGCAAATTATAAGTTATCATTACGAGTAAATGCAACTATCTTATTTATTGTGAGTTTTAAGTGTAAATACCTTATTCTCCTTGGGTTCCATTGTCACGCCCCGAACCTGGTTCTGGACGTAATACGACACTCGGTGCTTGACTACATGTGACCGAGCGAACTAACTGACTGGCTGAATCAACATGTTATATCATAACATACTGAATGCAGAAGATAAACTAACACATATTGATATACTGAAAGTCTGGATGATATAAACCAAAATGGGAAAATACTAATACAATTCTGAAACATATTAATAGCCAACACGGCTTAACAACATGTTTATCTGAATAAGCTATGGCCACGGGCCCAATATATATGTGCACAAGCTACGACCTCAGGCCCAAGTATACGTATACATAACTACGACCTCAGGCCCAAAAATGCATAAGCATAAACTACGGCCTCAGGCCCAAACATGCATAAAGCATAAACTACGGCCTCAGGCCCAAGTATGCATAAAGCATATAAACTACGGCCTCATGCCCAAATACATGTGTTCAACATTCAGGAACTGAGAATCATACTGAAATACATGATGCTGAAATACTGAACCATACTGAGTTACATGATACTTGAATATTGAATAGAGCTAGACTAGACATGTATTCATGAACTGATTATGAAAATTGAAACTTCAATTGTTTATGACATGCTGAGTAAGCTATACCGAGACTCAGGAACATAAACCCAAGTCTATATTGAATACGAATTTGAAAGTCATGAACGAGTTATGAAGCTAGAGAATAGACGTTCTGCAACTATTAAAGGAACTAGGCTTAACTATATTTATGAGGCAATTAATAACGTCGTAAAAGAAACGTATAGTAGGGAGAATCAGTAACATTCCCAAACATAGAGAGTTAGCCTCACATACCTTAATTTCCTGCTCTTGAGCGTAATACAAAGTTTGCCAACCCTTTCAACTTTAATCTATATCAATACAAGTCAAAGGGATTTCATATTAGGAATAATACTCATGTTTTGGTCCCTTAGGCATTTTATCAAACACTTGGTGGCATAAAGCTTCATAGCTCTTATTAATGGTGTTTCTACACCCAATAACCCATCCTTTTACTCCTAGATAAATTCTAATGTCTCAAATGGCTATAATCAATACCATTCTTTATCACCCATAAGGTAAACAACACTCTTAACCCATAATCAACAATCAACAACCCAAACCTATAATCGTTCATGCTTTTTTATCAAACCCATCAACACATAACTCACGAACTAGAGTCTACAATCATTATCCAATGTTAGAATCAATTAGAGGGTGAAGACATTACCTTTTGAAGTTCAATCCCCTTGAATCCGAGTTATAGGGTTCCTTCTCTCAACAATGATGTCCCAATCGAATATCTAATGATATGGAGGGTTTACCCATATTAGTAAGATGTTGAAGAATTGAAATAAACTTAGAATCACCATTAGAACTTACCTTGGGTGGTGGAGGGACCCTTAAGGAATTTGGTTTATGAGAGCTTTCTTTTCTAGAGCAAGTTTTTATGTTTTGGGGTTGCGGGGGGCCTGACTGCGGCAAACAGCTGGAGCATTGCCTCACGACCGTGGTCGCGGTGGAATGCGACCGAACGCGGTGGATAGGCACTGTTTGCATAATGTTTTGCGCAGAGCTCCGTTTGATCTCCACAATATATCATTGGATAGCTATTTCAAAGGCCTACAACTTTCATGCTTTGAGTTTTCTCAAATTCCTCACACATTTTCACCAAAACCTTCTGGAAGACGGACCTTCTGCAAACTTAGTCGATTTTGTCGAATCTTATGCATCTCACTTTCCATCTTGATTTTAAAATAACTATTTTCACCCATACTCATCCCGATATGACTTCATATGTCTAAAATATAACCTTACTACTCATTTGACACATTCATATCTAAGCCAAATTTTCGGGGTGTTACATCCGTAAACAAAGAGGTATTACTCTCATTTACTTGAATCCATACTTTACTTTTCAAGATCCAGAATATCAATATATATATGTATATATATATTTATTTATAATATTTTTATACTATTTTTTTAGCTTATGAAAAATATTCAAAGTGGTTTTTTTTTTTTTGGGTTTGCAAGAGACTCGTCCAACGGATGTCACTCACCTTCGTTGACTAAACTATGTTGTTGTAAAAAGTTTTACTAGAACAAAAACAAAAACCCCCATAAAGGGAGTTGAAGATTTTTTGTGCTGAAGAAAACCGAGTGAAATAATAGTAAACCACAAACACAAAAGGGAATAATAAAAAGGATGTCCTTTTGTCCAAAGTTGTAAACCTATCATCTCTCACCTCACATGTCCGTGTGGAAGACAGAAAGAAAGGGAAAAAAATACTCAAAAGGGGCTTTGGATTTCAAGAAAAGGGGTTAGCAAAAAGTTCTCAAGAAAGTTCTGCTAGCAAAAGCCAATCAAATAGTTAAATTATTAGTTGTGGGCAAATCAAGAAAGCCTGAGAAATAATGCTAACTTCTTCATTGAGGCTCCCTTTTTTGCCTCTTCCTCACTCCCATCTTGCATTTTCCCCTTTGAATTTCAATAAAGTTGTTCACTTTAACAACCCCAATTTTCCCTTTACTTCTTCTATTTCCTCTTCCAAAAGATTTGCTTCAACAAACGCATCTTCCCATGGACAGCAGTCGGTATTACTACTACTTTTCTCTCTGTGTTTATAGTTAAATGCATATATTGGGTTTTTCTTGTTGTAATTAAGCTGAGATTGACTTTTATTACAATTGGAAAATTGGGTTCTTGATAATTTGGTGTTTGATGGGAGAAAAACTCAAAGCTTTGTTATTGGTCATATGTAATATGTTGTTCTGACTTGTCAAAAGAAAGTCATATGCTGTTCCCTAGTACTTTTTTTTTGTGTGGATAATATTGGCTTCATATGAGTTTATATGGAGTAACATGGTCAATGAGGAGTCCTATAGCCGACCCCAACTTGCTTGGAACTGAGCCGTTGTTGTTGTTGTAGTCATATGTTGTTTTCCCTTTACTTGAAGTTTGTGGATATAGTGTTAGCTTATTCTTGCTGCTGTATGCTAACTGTGTCAATACTCAGGGCGGATTTATAGGCTTAATTATGGGGCACGTGAACCATGGTCTCTCCGTAAAATTAGATATTTTATGTACATATTTTTTGAAATCGGTATAATATTAATTGTTAGCACCCATGCTTCAAGAAAATTGAATGGTGCACTTTTTTGAATGTTGAGGTATTGTCCAAGAGGTATAGGTATCAAATCCCACTAGATACATTGTTTTCCTCCTTTTCTTAGTAGTGCACCCATGTACTGGAAATCATAGATCCGCTTCTGTTAATACTTTCTATTTGTTGTAGTAATTAAAACTTGCTTGTATCAGAAAGTCAAATGTTTGTGGATTTGAAACAAGCAATTATATGTTGTTATCATGGTTGGTTGGTTATTGTATTTGCTTAGGTTTGCGGCTTTTGTTAGCTAAGAAAGAAGATTCCCATTTCATCTAAATTTGTTGTCTTCTTTTTAGTTTCTACATCAAAACTGAGCTTAGTCATTCCTGTTGTATTGGCCTTTTGTTAAAGCGGAAAATAAGGTTGTTAGAGAAAGGCAACTTGATGATTAGAATGAAACGATAAGCTTTAGTCTCAAATTGTGCTGCTGTTTTAGGCTGCATAAATGTTCAGTAACAGCGCCGATCACACAAACTAGAAGGATCTCATGATTATGCATTTTCATGCATCAGTTGGTTTTCACTTATGATTTACTGCCAGGGGCCTCTGTTTTCTATGTGCTGGTATAGTGGCCAGATGGAGATGCTGAAAGCAACGATAATTTGAGGAATGAAGATGAATATGCAATTCAGATGTTTGGTTCCGATGACGAACTCAGCTCTCAGATTCCAACTCAAGCTCAGTCTGTTGTTGAAGGATCAGGATCAGTTTTGGTAACAGAGTATAAGCCAGTTCCAGATGTGGACTATCTGCAGGTTTGATGTGGTCTTTTACTTGGACGTTGTGTTATACGTACCTGTATCGAATTGGAAATGTGTTGAGATTTAAGAGTCTACTGTTTGAATAGTAATGATCCTTTGGATATTTATTACCTGAAAAAAGCCATCTTCCCTTTGGCATTTAACATTTCTAGTTGAGTAAATGAATATGACAGATCAGATCAAAGTGCAAATATTTACTACTAAGTCACAAGTTACTTGTAATAGTGGTCGGGTTATTATCTCTTTGATATGATGGATCAATATTTTAGATTGAACTTAAGACGAACATTTATTACTATTTCAATTTCGTTTTATTTTCTTATAATAAATCTTTATGTAATTTAACTTGACATGTTTAAGACGTAAGTTTCAAAAGTGCCTTTTCCAGAAAAGTGCTTTTTTTTCGAAGTTGAGGTGTTTGGCCCAATTCAAGTGTTAATTTTAGCCAAAACAATCTACTACTTTGATGTTTTTAATGTGTCTGTGAATGTACTTATCAAAAATGGTGTATGAATGTAAATAAGAGATATATTGCTCCTTTCATGTTTTCAGGAGTTGTTAGCAATTCAACAACAAGGTCCAAGAAATATTGGCTTTTTTGGGACACGAAATATGGGATTTATGCATCAAGAACTTATTGAGATTTTAAGCTATGCCTTGGTCATTACGGTATGGTTCTCTTGTTTTAGTTGAAGGAGAGTATTAATTAACGACTTTAAGCTTTTCAATGTTTTTTCTTCTTTTTCTCAGAAAAATCACATCTTTACTTCTGGAGCAGCAGGCACCAATGCTGCTGTCATTAGAGGTGCTCTTCGTGCTGAGAAACCAGAGCTGCTAACTGTGATATTGCCGCAAAGCTTGAAAAAACAACCTCCGGAAAGTCAGGAGCTATTGTCTAAAGTAAATGCATTTACTTTCTTTTTGGTTGCATCTATTCATACAAATCGCGCTTCATCATGACAGAAATATCACTGATGGTTATCTTACCATTATCAAAGCAAAAAAAGAAATGTCATTGATGGTATCACACACAACAATTTGCAAAACCGATTTATTGTCTATCTTGATCCTGTCATTGGAATGATTTTTTCCTCCCTTTTTTATGACCACAGTCATTGCACTGCTTCTCGAGGATATAGTTATCTTTAAAAAAGTCTTCCTCTTTTTTTGGGTGTTTTTTGGGTTAAATTGTTAGATGTTGAGCAGATGGAAAATCTCTTATCGATAATATTAACTTCTCACTTTTCCCGAAAAATAAGTCTTTCTCCTTTTATTTAATCCTTTCTTAAATAGAAGGAATCATTATTAAGGGCTGCTACCTCTAGTCTTTTCTATGGCTATATGTGCTTTTTAATAATCAAACTGTTATGTACTGAAACATTTAGAGTCAATATCTCCTGGAATATTTTCTCTCAGAGGCTAAATTATTGAAACTGTTGACCTGAAAGCAGATGAGCATACTACTGTGCATCTTATCAAGCTGTATATACACAAACGGCATATGTTTTTTTTTAATTTAGGTGCAAGCAGGAGCTGTAGAAATTAGTTGGAACAGATCTGGGGCACCACACACCATTAGGTCTTCTAATTTTTGAAATGTAATTGTATGCCTTTATTGCTGATAAAAACGAACGAGGAGTTGCAAGAGCTAATTTATGATGTATTTGGTTACTGGAGCTAATTTCATAAATTCACCATACAAGCACTTTACCTCAATCTCAAACTAGTTGGGGTCAGTTGTATGCATCATTAGTTACAATTCGACTCTTTTTAGGCCCATTTCATTCCAATTTAAATGATTGACTTTAAAGAAAAAATAGGCGTTCTCTAAAGCCTAAAACTGTTTCTTTAACTCACACCCTTATTCCTTCACAAGTAATCAAGTTTCTTTGGCAAACACTAGAAGTAGTGTGAGTGTAACAACAACAATTAAGCCTTGTCCCGACTAGTTGGTATTGTATATTTGATTCGTTTGCTTCCACTATATTCTGTTCTTAGCTAAGTCCACATTGTTTTTAGGAGGTTAAAGTTCTATGAGACAACTACTCTCAACTTTAAAAAAAAATGGTCTATGAGACAATTGCTCTCAATGTTATTATAAGTTCAACTCATCGTCTCATCTTTTATCACCTTCAATCATCATAGTGTGAGGCGGTGCATGTGGAGGTTTACGTAACACAAGGCCAAATCTTCAGGCGTCATTCTTGCATTTTATCTTTTATGTGTTCTACCACCCTCTGTTTGATGTAATCATTTCTGATTTTGTCTAATCTTTTATGACCACATCCATCTTACCATAGGCATTGTACAATATTCATCTCATAGATATAATGGGTGTTAAAGGCCCAACATTCAGTCCCATTTGCATTGCTAGTCTCGCAACCTTTTTATAGAGTTTACTTTTTATTATGTTGAGGGTTTTCCCTTCCTAGTACTTACGAAGATCTCGTCTATTTTTGCCATCATCTTCTAATTCTATATCGTACTCCTTCATCTATCATGCTATTTTCTTGGAAGTTTGAGCTTAGATATCTGAATTATCTACAGTTTTACATCATATTCCTATTTAATTTCACTTCACCTTCAGTATTCTTATGGGGAACTAAACTTGCGGCGTCTATATTGTTTACTTCTACTTGTCCTAAGAACCTTTCTCTTTAGAGTTCTTCTCCATTGCTCCAACTTTTGGTTGAGTTTCTCACTAGTTTCTCCTATAAACTCAATATATTTTAAAAATCGCATTTCACCGTGGAATCATTTTTGATAACTCGGAAATCTCCGAGGGCCAATAGCGCACAGTTCGAAACTCGATAGATAATGAGTCTTTCATCTACTCTTCTCCACTTAAATTCCAAACTTTTGTCTGCAACTGGATTTGAACCCGTGACATGCCTTTAACCCACATTCCACGTGTTGTGCTCTTACCTCACCATAACTGCATAAACAAGTATATATTTGAGGCAAATCCTTAGTATACACCTAGTGCAGCTCGAGGCAAATCCTTAGCATACACCTGGGCAGCTCCTAAGTATCTTCTTATATTGTTCCCACGCTTGTGACTATTCTTTTGTCAATATGTTTTATGAAATTTTCTATTTGGTATCAACTCGTTTCTTCTTAAGCATACCACTAACAAACTATTTCTTTGAGTAAATGAATATCATGTGAAGATACTTCTTTTTCTACATGTTTTTATCTATCTTTGTAGCAAAATCTAGCATGTTGTGAACCAGGCAATATCAAACTATTTATCTATCACCCTTGTAATTGCCTCTATATCTATGTTCTACTCCATACTTTTTTTCGTAGGACTCGTAAGTTTATACTACGATAGTTTGCAAACCTGTGAACATCTTTCATTTCCTCTATTCCATTTCATGTGGCCATCTTTCCTTTTTAGTCTGTTCCAGAAAGAAGGATACATTTTTATATCCCTCAGCAATTTAGTTTATACTTCCAATTTTATCCTCAATGACATGTTTTTTAAGCCACACAAATGACATCGGATGCTTAAGATCACTAGTTTCATGAGTCTTTCTTACTTTTTTAAACTCCGTACCTTTTTGAACTCCATACCTGGTGAAACAAGTTCACATAAAATATAATGGACGGAGTATATATTAGTACCAAGGTACTCTTCTCTCCAATTATTTGGCAACTTCATTTCATTTACAACTTCAACTTGAAATAGTATTTGCAAAAGGTTTGTTTTACAATTTGGTCTATTATTTCAACTTCAACTTGAAATAGGGAATATAACGTTTGAAAAGTTGATTGAAGGAGTATTTCAAGCGTAATAATGATTTCGCTCACAAAACTTCAACTTGAAAAAAAAAATTCATGTCCAAACACAACTTCAACTTCAAATACTCTTTACTTTCAACTTCAATGAAATATTGTCCAAACACCTAATATATATTGAAAAGTTTGGTTGCCATACTACTCCAGCCACTTCAAGAGCTTCCAATCCTTTACAGGCCATCCTACATGCTTTTCTACTCCAAAAATTTCATGGCATCCTTTACAGTCGAACTAATTTTTATGATTGTAGCTATTTCTATCTGCCGTGAATGTATACTGTGTCCTCGTCATTTGTGTGGTGTAATTGATCTATCTCTTGTCATTATAAGTTGAATGCATGGTTTTTATATTTAGTTGCTTTCCAATATAGAGCTAACACGTCATGTAAATGTAGCACATCCTGATCTAAGCTCAAAATCCAGTTGAATTAATTTCTCTAGTTTCAAACCAACCAACTTCAGTATCTTTATAACCCTAAGTCAAGATTTGTCATCAAATTGCTTCATAATGGTTGAATGCTGAAATAGATTTGCTTCTTCTGTTGCTCCTTTAGCGGACGTAAGTATTGGCAACCCAGAAGTTTTTGACAAGAGAAGGGAGTAAGTCGTTATTTCAACAATCTGAATGATGGAATTCAAAACATATTAGTCTTTTCTGAATTTTATGCTTTTGAGTATAGAGGGGACATATATGCTTAAGATGGTTTGCGAATATAACTGTTGATGAGTCCATGTTTGAAGAGAGTAAGGAAGCAAGCTTCTTCTGATTTAAACATTTGAGAATTACTCTATAGTGACTTCTGATTGAATGCACGGTTGAATTTTGTTTCCATCAGTCGTTTATAACACAGTAAGAAGAGTTAAATCTTTCAGATTGTTGGAACAGAGTAGGGTAGTTAGCTGTGCTTCCAACAATGTCATAATGTTGCCTTGCTTGGATTTGCAGGTGAAACATGTGATAGAGAAACCTCACAATGACCATCTCTCACTGCTAGAAGCTAGCAGGTATGCAGAAGAGCAACCGTTTTTGACTGATTATCTCTATTTTCAAGTTGAACTAGTTCTCTTGAAATCCTTCAAGAAGTTATGCAGGGACAATACGATTTAGCGGGGAAACATGAACGTCTGATTTCCTCTACACTTATCTGTTCAAACATATATATAGTGAACTTGTATTCTTGGCAGTAACTGCTTTCTATGATATGAAGTTCCCTGACTTTGTGCACAACTGTATAAAAAAGTGATGTGGCAAACGATATAATCCTCATACGTCATAACATAGTTATATTATACCTTTTCTCCCTTATATTTCCCTCAAAGCGGCAACTAGTTTTGCAAGGAGCTTTTTATCACGCCATACCATCAATTGCATACTTCCCCGTTATAGTCTTGTAGAAATTGTTACAGGTTGTATATGTGGCTTTTTGAATTGGTTTGAGGTACTTTACTTACCACTATGGATTGGGTTAAATCTGAATTGGTTCTCCTGATGTAGGTTGTGTAACATGGACATCATTTCCCAGGTGCAACAAGTTATTTGCTTTGCCTTTCATGATAGCAGATTGCTTATGGAAACATGTCAAGAAGCCAAGAATCTTAGGAAGATTGTCACTCTCTTTTACTTGGACTAAATGGATAACAGCAACCTCTGTTCATAAATTCTTTGCTATTGAATATTTTTTCTGTTGATTAGGAGGGAATATACACATGTATGGAAATTACTGCAATGCAGAAATGTTCCAATTCATGCCATATTCATTTAATAGAGTAGATGTCTCATTGACTACAACATGATTTATAGATGTATTTATTTTTCGCAAATGAGGTGCAATGCATCCTTGTATTTCCACATATATCTTGCTCTAGTTAGTTGAAGAAATATACATTTTGTGTTGCAATGTGAAGAAAAGTTCATTTATATGGAATATCAAATAAGGTTAATCGACCAAGTATAGATTTTTTTAGTATTACCTTGGTGGGAAAGCTTATGCCCAGGTGATTTCTTCTCTTCTGCCTGAACCTTGGTGGGAAGAGTTACTTTGTACCTATGCTGGTGGGAGGTTGCAAGTACAGATAGAATAGTTGAGGTGCGCACAAGCTGATCTGACTCCATCGTTGTCCAAGAAAAAAATAGCAAGGTAGATTGCAATGTTGGAAGTTAAAGGATACATACATCACCTAAAAATTTGAGTAAACGTTTATCCTTCGCTAAAGTTTGTTTACTTGAGTTGCACTCTCTTTTGTCCTGATTGTATCTGTAGCAACCTAAATTTTTTGTCATGTCTATTTGTTTATTGGCGATTCTCAAGCCATCAGATCATGGTGCTTAAGGGCCTCTTTGGTTAAATAAACCTAGCTCTAAGACAGATGGAGATGGTGCCACCATCTTTTATGTTCATTTTGTTACTTGATTTCTACACTGATTTTTATGCAAATTTCATATTCTTCATCTTTTCAAACGGTACATTTTCCCTATTTCTAACAGTATGTTGCCAGAAAATGGCTTTTTACAACATTCTCTCGAATCAGTGACTCTTTAATTACATGTAAGGCCATTCTTTCTTGTGACCACCAGCAACCAAAGGTGATAATTAAGTCATAAATTTTTCTCTCTTTAAGTGATGCTCAAATAGAAAGTACAACGTTTGCAGAGAATTTACTAACACTTAATACTCTACTTCTACAAGTTTAGGATATGGCTTGTGAATTGAAAATCGGTTTATAGCATGATGATGACATCATCATTCCTAAATATGTCAAGCAAAAGTCACCTTAATGCTTTGCTTGGAGCGCATCCTGTGCAGTATGGCAAATAGCATAATCATAGTGTAGCTCTGCATATTTAATGGGAAAAAAATGGCAGCGCGATGCACAAAATATCCTGCGTTCATGCAGGGTCGGGTGAAGGACCGCACCTCAAAGGGGTGTAATGTAGGCAGCCTAACCCGATGCAAGTATCAATGGCTGATTCTATCGGCTCGAACGTGTGACCTATAGGTCACACAGAGACAACTTGACCGTTTCTCCAAGGCTCCCCTTCTCGCTCTGCATATTAACTCAAGAAAAATTATCTTGTTGTAACGAATGACCCTCAAAACCGCAATCTGTTACTATAAATAAGACGTAAATCCATAAATTGATGCACAAAACGGCAAACATATCCAAATTTCTCTCTTTAGCGTTCGCGCTCTCATCCAAAAAGCAAAATCTTTCTTATCCAATATCAATCCAGGGTATTAGGCTAAGCATGTAACCTAGCTGCTTCGATCATCAAAACTAGACTGGCTTAGATTGTACTAAGATAAATCAGCATCAAGCTGAGGCAGAATCAATTGCATTGTATCAAGATTAACAGAAGGGAAAAATGTGCAGATGTGACAATCAATAATACTGGTAAATGACTTAGAATGTGTCTATGACAGAAAACACACTGTACAAATATGATATTTCGAATGTGAGGTCCGAAATAGAAATAAGATGGCGATCTGTACAGTCACAAGAGAGAAGACAAAAACCTGCGAAAAATAACCAAAGAACTGTATAAATTACAATGAACTAGAAATCCTTTTTAACATCAAGAGGACCTCAATAGCGTGAAACTTGAACCAAGATGCAACGAGATCAAGCTGGCAATGGTTCCTCCATAACTGTGAAAATTGAATAATCAAACAAAAATATCAGAAGACATCATTTATTAGGAAAAGCGTGCTTGTATAGATATAAGCAAGAGAAATAGAAAAACCTTTCTTTCGCACTGCAACTCCTGCTGAAGTATCTTCACCATCCTCAGTAACAACATCTGCAATGCCTGGAGCTTTTGTAGGTACATCAGGAAGATCCAATTTCTCTTCCGCATTTTCAGCAGATGGCGCTGCAGAAGGAACTTCTGGCAGATCTTCCACAGTTAACTACAAAACATTTAAACGTCAATAATCCAGGTAGAGATGGACGGATGTTCTAGATGGAAACTGGAAAGTGGAATAGAAAATGATCAACTGAAATTGGAAGAAAACTTTGATAACAAAGGAAAAAGAAAAAACTTAACAACTAAAATATCAAAATTATACTAATATAGCTTCAGTATAAGGAAGTATTTAACAATTCTACAGACCTAGAACTTCTATTTGTATGTACTCTTTAACATTTCTCACTAGACTTATTCTTTACCCATCCTTATGGGGAAAATCATTCCACAACCTATGACGATTAGCACTGAATGTGCAGAAGATAGGTTTTGCTAGCAACTTCTGACTCTTGAAACCAAAAAAACAGAAGTTGCCTACGTTACTCAATTTTGTAGAGGAAATTCCAAAAAAAATGTATCCAACTAATTGTTTGTGGGGATGAAATAAGAGAACAAATTGACAGCTAATTTAAGATTATCTTGTCATGCTGAGGAAAATGAAACTGTTTGCACTGTACAAATAATCAGTTGCAAACACATTCTCATGCAGTGAATTCTTCCGATTTCTCAATTCAAGTACAGTTTGTTACCACCAAATAATCAGTCGCAAACACATTCTCATGCAGTGAATTCTTCCGATTTCTCAATTCAAGTACAGTTTGTTACCACCAAATAATCAGTCGCAAACACATTCTCATGCAGTGAATTCTTCCGATTTCTCAATTCAAGTACAGTTTGTTACCACCAAATACATCAGATTCAATGTGATGACAAGAGATCACACAAATAATGTCTATCGATAGTATCAGTATATCAGCGGCGAGGAAAACAAACGTTTTTCAAGGTGTTAAAACCTTTCACGACCTCCAGTGGAGATCATCAATACAGTCATTAATAGTTCCATCTTTTGCTCCTCTAAATGAGGAGAAAGCATCAAGATAACAGAGTCTAGCAGGCTTATAGTTGTCTGTAAGAGTTATGTGGCTTGAGAACTAGCTTTTACAAATTTTCAAATTGAACAAGATAATAAACAGAGACACCTACTTCAGAAAATACATTCAAAGGTTGTTTCGTTTACTGATTGTAGGCACAAGCAATTAGCTATATTGCACACTGTCAGACTGGATGTCAGAATCGCTCATTTAGTACAGTATCTCTTAACTTAATGAAAGGGGAGCTCTATAGCGATGCATGCCTCTCCTGGAAGCGCACCTCAAAGCCAAAGGTGAATGCCTCATGTGAAGAAGCAAATACCTCAAGCAATGCTCAGCAGTCAGCACACAATTGCCAGAAGGTGCAAGTAGCACACATCGAGGATAAAATGAGAAAAGGTCGCTTGAGATGGTTTGGTCATGTCTTGCGTTGACCTATAGATGCACCGGTCCGTAGGTGTGAAATCATGGTGGGGGAAGGTGTGAAAAGGGGACAGGTAGACCTAAAATCACATGGAAGGAAGTTGTCTCGAAAGACCTACAAATCCTCAGAATCAATGCAGACTTAGCTAAAGATAGGGTACAATGAAAGAGAAAAATCCATATAGGTAATACCTAGGTGGGAATAGGTTTTAGACTTGGTAGAGAACTTTTATTACAATAACAATAACAATAACAATAACAATAACAATAACAATAATAATAATAATAATAATAATAATAATAATAATAATAAAGTGTTATATGGATGTGAGGAGATTATCTTTCACATGTCTCAATATAGTTTCCATTTTTAAGTTTTGCTCCCAGAAAATTTGGGATATTCTAGAAAAAAGGGGTTAGGGGAGAAGTCTGATGCTCCCAGGCACAATACCCGAGATAACTCTCTCTCCTACTTCCTAGGTCTGTAGAGTAGCCTTCTCCGGCGCAATACTCACCGGAATCCTTTCTTTCACTATTCCTTTAATCGTATTTTATCTTAAGACATGGACAAAAACAGGATATATTACAACGCGGGATTCACATCTTTTGATATCACGAAAAACAGAACTAAATCAGACGTATGGTTTGAATGGGTTGAACGTAGCAGGAAATTAATGAGGACAGCAACTGTCAGCATTAAAGTGATGAAATGGGTGACATAAGTATTTAATGTGGCTTCTAAGGAACATAATAGGGCAATAAGGAGATGGTCTATGAAAGATCACTACACAGAATATTATTGCAACCTTAAATATAATGAATATGGTAGGTACATCAGTTTTATTGCAATACAGGGGAATAACAGGTCAGTGATTATTACGCCAGAAATCTCAGTAAATGCTGGATGGGGTGACCTAGCCCAGAAGATACTAAGACTCATAAATGTTCCTGAGAAGGAGAAGAAGGACCAGATTGTAACCTTGCCACGATTGGAGTCATCTTTCAAAGAAGCAATAAGGACCAACAGGTGGACATCAGAAGGGACAAAATCCTCTCCTATCACAATCAGTAGGTCCAGAATCACAATACCTGGAGGTTCAGAGATAACAGAGAAAGATGTCTTGAGTAGATGTGTAGTAGGCAAAGTTCTGATATCCCCAAAGGAAACTCCATCCTTGAACGATATTAGAAGATGGGCAAACAACACCTGGAGTTCTCTCATCAGCATTAATGTACATGAGATGAATGACTCTCAATTTCTCTTTGAATTCCCATCAAGGAAAGAAGCAGAGCATGTGCTAAATGGAGAGTGGTTTTGGAAGAAAGCAAAAATCAGCCTTGGCTGATGGAAGCCTACCACTGGTTGCTGGCCGGAGGAGGTGAAGAGAGACTGGGTTTGGATTAGGCTTCTAGGGTTACCTGTCAATTTTTGGTCGGAAAAGGTCTTTAAAACCATAGGAGATCAGTGCGGGGGCTGGATTGAAACGGAGGAGGAAACTATGCTCAAAAACCATCTCCGTTGGGCCAGATTAAAAGTAATGGGGGACGGGAGTAAGGTTCCTAAGGAGATATTACTAGAGAGCGATGGCTATTTGTTCAAAATCCCCATCTGGTGTGAGCTACCGGCGACGGTGGTGGCGGCGCCTAGGAGGGAAGAAGAAGAAGAAGGCAACAGTCCTCTGGGTAATCGAGGTAGTCAATATCCTGTGGGTTTTAGTAGTAACCTTCGGGAAAAAGGGGTTAATGTGGCGGATAAACAGGGTGGTCACGTGGGCTCATCGAAGGAAGGGGAGGTTTTAAAAATTAGGGCACGTGTGCCAGTCACGTGTGGTTTGTCTATCAGACCAGAGGTTGATTTTCTGGGGCCCAAACATTCTGTTAGTTTGGGCCCAAGTCAGGTAGACCAATCCCTCATGTTATGTAGCAAAAGCCCATTCCAGTTAGCCCACCAAGATATAATTAAAGACCCAGTCTTTATAGAGATCCAAGCCATCTCAAACAAAGGAAGAAAAACAGACGTGGAAATAGAGGAACTCCCTGTTGACATTCACGAAGAAACTGAAGAAACAACAACTTTGAACAAGACAGTCAACAACAGTGCCTTGGTTCTTATCAACGAAACTGTTCCATCAATGACAAACGATCAAGAAGATGACAGCATGCAGATTGGGGAGGGGAATATCGAGGGGGATTGGGGAATAGAAGATGTTCTTCCTCTTAATTCTTTATTTAATGAAGAAGAGGAGGACCCAGAGTTTAATGCTTCAATTTGGGTGCACCTGAACATTATCAGAATGAGCAAGGAATTTGGGATGGAATTCAAAGGGTGTGAGAAGGAAGCTTTTCAGTTATTCATGAAAATAGATGGCAAGAGGCGTAGTACAAAGGAATATACATCGGCAGTAATGGAAGCAGTCACTCCAAAGAAGAAAGAAAGTAAAGAAGTAAGGAACTTAGACATCGGGAGCAAATTCAAAAGTAATGGCACAAGGAGCAAGGGGGGGGGGGGTGTACATGGCTATTGATAATATATGATGATTAAGGTAATTTCATGGAATGTTAGGGATCTAAATAGATACAGGAAGAGGGAGTTGATTAAAAACATGATGATTAGCTGGAAGGCAGAAGTTTACTGTTTTCAAGAGACCAAGGTAGAAGGGGAAATTAGGGACATAGTTAGAGACCTGTGGGCGAATAGGTGGGTAAAATTTGCTCAGCTAGAAGCAAGTGGTACAAGAGGGGGTATTTTAATTATGTGGGATAGTAGGGTATGGGAAGGGGAAACTAGTAGTGTGGGGATGTATTCCATTACAGTTAAATTCAGTGGGAAAGTCCAAGATTTTGAATGGCATTTATCCAGCATTTATGCCCCAAACGATAGAAGGGAAAGGGAAGAAGTATGGTGGGAGGTTGGAGCTGCGAGGGGTTTATTCACTGAGGTACCCGTCAGAAAAGAAGAATTGTAACAGTTTCACCAGATCAATGGCAGACTTCTCTGAATTCATCAATGATACGGGGCTAGTAGACTTGCAATTGATGGGAGGCAGTTTTACGTGGAAGAAGGGGGTTGATCATATCTGTGCTGCTAGATTGGATAGGTTCCTGGTATCTGAGGAATGGGATATAGGGTTTAGGAAGATCAAACAATCTATACTCCACAGGGTTACATCAGACCACTCTCCTCTGTTGCTGCAAAGTGGTAACTGGGAACCAGTTAAATCCTACTTCAAATTCGAAAATTGGTGGCTACTGACTGAAGGTTTTAAAGATAGAGTCAAAGGTTGGTGGGAATCCTTCTCCTGTGAAGGTAGACCAGATCACATTCTAGCTTTCAAACTGAAAGCCCTTAAGGAGAAACTCAAAGAGTGGAGCAAATCATTACAAGGCAGTTTGAAGATGCAAAAACTGGATATACTTGGCCAATTAGCTGAACTGGAGGAGACCCAAGAAAGGAGGATGCTAAATGAAGAAGAGAAGCACAAAAAATACACCTTACTGGCAGAATTTGAGGAAAATGCTAGGAAGGAGGAGATAGCTTGGAGGCAAAGGTCCAGAGCTCTATGGTTGAAAGAAGGGGACAGAAACACCAAGTTCTTTCACAGAACGGCCAATGCACACAAAAGATACAACAACATTGATCAATTACATGTGAACGGAGAAATTGTGGAGAATTCAGAAGATATCAAAAGAGAGATGGTTGCTTACTATCAAAATCTATATACAGAGACAGAGGAGTGGCGACCATATTGCAACCTAAGGAACTGTCCCACCATCAACACAGATGATAATCAGATGTTATTGAGTTCTTTTGATCCTCAGGAAATTTGGGAGAGTGTAAAAGCATGTGCAGGGGACAAAGCTCCGGGTCCAGATGGATATACCATGGATTTCTATTCTCAATGCTGGGAAGTAATAGGCTCAGATGTGATTGCTGCTGTCCAAAATTTCCACGCAAATGGGACTTTTGAGAAGAGCTTCAATACTACCTTGGTGGCTTTGATTCCAAAGAAGGTAGGAGCTAAAGAACTTAAAGACTTCAGGCCCATCAGCCTGATAGGAAGCTTCTATAAAATAATTGCAAAGATCATGGCAGAAAGAATAAAAAATGTCATTGGCAAGCTGGTGGACACTCAACAAATGGCTTTCGTCAAAGGCAGGCAAATCATGGATGCTATCCTTATTGCAAATGAGTGTGTTGATGTTAGAATGAAGAGCAAGGAGCCTGGCATATTGTGTAAGCTAGACATAGAAAAAGCTTATGATCATCTGAATTGGGAATTCTTGCTGGGAGTCTTAAGAAAGATGGGCTTTGATGAGAGATGGATTACGTGGGTAAAGTTCTGCAGCGGCACTGCCAAATTCTCTATTCTAATAAATGGTTCTCCGACTGTTTTTTTCTCTTCACAGCGAGGTCTAAGGCAAGGGGACCCTATATCCCCTTTTCTATTTATTTTGGCAATGGAAGGCTTGAACAACCTGCTTAAATCTGCCAAAGCCAGTAACTGGATAAGGGGTTTCAGGGTAAAGTATAGGGTCCCAGGGTCTTTCGAGGTTACTCATTTGCAATATGCAGATGATACTCTGGTGTTTTGTGATGCTGATAGAGACCAAGTTCTCCTTTTGAGAGTGAATTTCATCTTTTTTGAAGCTATTTCTGGATTACACATTAACTGGAATAAGAGTTTCATCTATCCAGTTAATGAAGTAATGGAGATTCATAGTTTGGTGCATATTTTGGGAGGTAGTGTTGGAGCCTTGCCAACAGTTTACCTTGGGATGCCTCTTGGAGCTAAAAGCAAATCTAAAGGGATCTGGAATGATATAGTGGAGAAGTGTGAAAAGAAATTAGTCAATTGGAAGAGCCAGTTTTTGTCCCTGGGAGGAAGACTTACACTAGTTAACAGTGTACTGGATGCAATGCCAACTTACATGATGTCTCTATTTCCTATGGCAAGTGTAGTTAAGAGACTTGATGCCCTGAGAAGAGATTTCTTATGGCAAGGTGCTAGTGAGAAGAACAAAATCCATCTGGTCAGATGGGATGTCCTTACAACAAGCAAGAAGGAAGGAGGGCTAGGGGTTAGAAATCTGAAGATTCAAAACCAAGGTCTGATGATGAAGTGGCTATGGAGGTTTGCAACAACAGAACATTCTTTGTGGAAAACTGTAATTGAAGTAAGGTATGGGAAGGAAGGCAGCTGGACAACCAAACATGTGAATAGGCCTTATGGGGTTAGCCTGTGGAGATCTATTAGGAATCTATGGCCAAAATTCAGCAATAGGTCCAGCCTCAAAGTGGCAATGGTATGAAAATTTCTTTTTGGGGAGACAAATGGCTTGGGAGAGAACTCTGAAGCAGCTATTTCCAGACATTTACAATTTGAACCAACAACAAGGCTCACAGGTTGGAGAACTGTGGACAGGTCAAGGGTGGAATCTAACTTTCAGAAGACTCCTATATGATTGGGAAGTACAAAGGTTGACATAATTTTATAGTACCTTAGAACAATTCAAAGGAACTTCGAGTTCTGAGGACAAGATGTTCTGGCAAGGGGAGAAATATGGCAAGTTTTCTGTCAAATCTGCTTATAAAGAGTTCAATCAATCGAATAATCAAATTGGATGTTGGCTATGGAAGATGATATGGAAAGTTAAAATTCCATACAAAGTGGCATGTTTTACTTGGCTATTAGCCAGAGAAGCGGTCCTAACACAAGATAACCTTTGCAAGAGAGGATATCAATTGGGTTCCAGGTGTCATTTATGCGAAGCTCAGGAAGAGACAGTCAACCATCTCTTTTTACACTGCAGAATTACCGATCAACTATGGAAGATATTCATCAACCTAAGAGGAATCTGGTGGGTTATGATTTTTGATGTTTTAGATCAATTGTGAACTTGGCTGGAGTAGATCTCCCAACTGGTACTCTCATTGTAATTATTGGATGATTACACTAATTTAGTGTAATCACTTTTATAAAAAAAAAAAAATAATAATTATTATTTATATAGATATTTATCTTTTCCTACTTGTACTTTTATTTTGTTTTGGTGTTGATGATGAGTTGAGCTAAATGAAAGGAATAGGCGTAGTAATTGTTATTATAATTCTCAGCGCTGACAGCCTTGATGGATTTTTGTAACATCTCGACACCAACTTTGAGGCATGTTTCAGCTTTCCTTTTCCAAGAGCTGGTTGGATGATAGTGTCCACATTAGAAACCAAGAGAGTGGAGAGATGTGGGAATTCAAGGGCATGATTGGACCAGCGGGCAAGGGGTCTAAGGAAGGTCAGTGAGAGGACATGTCGTCTTCTCTGATGGAGTGGTATATTCCTTGGGTGTTAGAGCATTCATGCGTGGAAAGAAGACAATCCTAGATATGTGCCCTCCTTAAATGTATACTTTTGGGTTACTAATCTACAGGTAGGGGCACTGCCAAACCCCCCTCCACCTCAACGAGGCTTTTGAGGGGGGGGGGGGGGGGGAAAATAGGGCGGAAAAAACCAAGGGGGGTTTTTTTTTGCCTTTTGGGGAT
>ML284071.1:28672-46720 GCA_005239495.1 Nicotiana undulata
GCAAATAGAGTCGATAAGACACAAGGGGTGTGTATGTTGCCTATTAGGGCTAATGCGGGCTATAAGGAAATAAGAGAGCTTTTAATGGAATAGAGAATGACTTTGTGCATTTGTGGAATAGTCTCTTATTTCTAGTTTCTTTTTGTGTACCATGAGATTTCAATTTGAATAGAAGACATTCAATGGAGAATCATACATTTTTATAGGTTCTCTACTTTTGGTGTACTACTTGTATATGGGAGTTGTTCCCAGTATTAATAGTTACCTATAAAAGAAATTGGTTGGAAACAAATACAAAAAGAGCTTTAACACAAAATTCTTGCACAAAAAGTAAACTGACCTGAGATTCCAGATTCTCAAATTCTGCTAAAACTTCATCTTCATCTTCTGCAGATAGCTTCTCTCCAAGAATTGCATTGATTTCCTGCAAAAAGGGGATCGCAGTCAAGTAGCCAAGCCAAAGGAAGTTAAAAAGGGAGAATTCTTTACAGTAAGCTGATATCTTTCGAGATAGCACTAGTTATTCGCTACAAGAAAATAAGCAGCAATAGGAACATATGAAATAGAATATTTCTGTCTATCAAACTGAGTATTGTGAATTCAGAAAAGAGAAGAAAAAGCATGAAGATATAGGTGGACAAAGAAAGGAAAAATAAAGTGTAGGAGTGAAAAAGTCAACCAGTATATACTCAACACCCTAATCTTCATATGTTGCGCCTTGTAAAATCACAAGCTAGAAGACCAAGGTGCATGGATGATGAGCTTTCACCTATCAAAATTACTAATTTTGCATGGAAACAGTTCAAAATTAGTTGGCAAAAGAAGTTATGAACATGGTTAGATAGTAAGTGCAAGTGACTAATTGAGAACAACTCCCTGGGACCGGACCAGAAACAATGAGAACACGCAACAAAATAAAAGAGTTTTCTTTTTGAAGCTCTAGAAAATCCCAAAATAAAAAGGTCTACTCCTTAATTAAGTCCACAATGAAGAAAGCTAAGAGTGTTCTAATGTACTGTAGATTCTTGTTTGAGACGTATTATTTGATGACCCCATGTGAATTGCCCGAAACATGAGAAATGTATGGCTAACCTAACAAAGATATCCTTTTTTCGTTTGGTGACGGAGGTGTCCGGGCTAGCTTGCGCGTACCTCGACTATTCCACCGGGTACCTGCTACCTCCCACCAGCACAAGTACCGAGTAACTCTACCTACCAAGGTTTAGGCAAATGCGAAGATATCACCTAGTGTTTTTTTGCCTCGGCCGGGAATTGAACTTGAGCCCTCATGGTCCTACTCCCACTCAATTGACCACTAGGTCATACCCTTGGATGTAAAGAGACAAAAAGATCTTTCAAATAAGAGTCAATTCTGAATTCTTATATCTCCGAAGGTTCAATACTGAAATAATTTCAGGAAAACACTTAGTCCACGTCAGCAAACAATTTAAAATACCTCTACTTTTCTAGAACAGGTCCATAGGTATGAGCATTTGATGACAATAATACTGATTGGAATAGGAAAGATGATGCAAATAGGGAAATAAGAGAGGATCAGGAGTTACATCAATTAAGGGAAGCTGCCCAAAGTATATTGCTCAAAAGGAGCAAATTATCTGATTCATATGCACAACGATCCTTCCCTTATTCAACATTGACAAAAAAAATTCTGCTATGATCATTAAAAGTATTTATGTTATATAGCCCAAACATATATCTAGACTGTTCCCCATGATAAGAACCACTGAAGTAACCACAGAGCAGTGGTTGATTGGCTATTATCTATGACAAGTAACCTTTTTAAAAGGTTATATGCCAAGTAAGATTTTTTTTCTCACACTACCAGTATATTATTTCAATAAAAATGAGCATTTCAAAAGTTTGAAAAGGAAAGGATGTGATGAAATGCAGATTTAGATGGACAATTTTGACATTTGAACTTTCAGAATGAAGAGTATCGAACTTTGGAGTGTACAAACATTTCCCAAAAGTAGACCCCGAATATTTCAACCGGAAGTTTTCTATTTCTTGTTTATCTTTTACAATGAAATGGAGCAATAATTAAAACTAACAGGTATTAAAGACTTCCCAGATACCACAAGAGAAAATAAGAACCGTAATGTGAAAGAGCTTACATCTTGATAAGCTTTTGCCTCTGCTGTATCATCCAATAACTTTTGAACATCCTCTAGGTTGATCTCACTTTGTATTGCTTTAATTGCATTATTTCCGGTTTTCAAACTCTCGGACACAGCCTTCTGCTTGCTTGCTAGTTCTATATCTGCCAACTAAATAAATTTTTTTGCTGAATCAGAAAGCAAATGAATATGCTTAAAAGAAAGAATACCAAAGTGTGGTGACAAGTATGGAACTATATTTAACAAATGCTTACTTGCTGCTCAACATTTATGAGCCAGACATCAACTTGCTTTAATAATTCTTCCTGCACTTTTTTCTTTTTTAATGCTAAAAGTGCTCTCTCTTTCTTCTTTTCACGTAGCAAGTCCTTTGCAGCTTGTTTCTCAGCTTCAATGACAGCATCCAACTGAAAGCAATAACAGAAAGTTGTAGCTGATCGGAGACCAAAATGTGAATTTGGTAAATTTTCTTTCATGTTATTTAAGAATCTAGAAAATGGCACTTCTTAAGAAAGAAAAAATTCTAGAAAAATGCAGAAACCTATAAGATCTCATGGACGACCACCTTATCTCATGGACGTAACTCCAAAACTTCTCCTACCGCATACAAAAATAACATCCCCTAACGTTTCTATTTTTTTTTGTTTTTGTAGTTCTATGCAGATACATACATCCTGACGTGCGGCATTACCACCAAGCTTTGCAAAGGAGAGAAATCAAAATGCTGTTAGGCAAGAAGCAATAAACGTTTAAGAGGGTAGATATTCAAAACAGTGTTTTCTCCTTCTTCCGGGTAGCAACAGAGTTATTACGAAGGAGGCCTCTTCCGACATAAAAGCCTTAACATGTGGCTAATTTATGGGGGAAAACCACTAGCTATTACATATTTTGAAGAGCAAAACAATGAATAACTACAGCCTACAGGTGCAAAAACGGCCTAGTACAGTTTGTTCTAGCGTTATGTCTTTTCAAGGATATAAGGTGGAGGTTGTCTAGTACCTTGGGGAAACCAGGAGTCAAACACAGCAGGTTGAGCAACCCTGTTATATCACTGAACATAACATTCGTGAACTTGAACAAAAAGAGTAATGCAATCTAGTTTCTTAATAAAGGAGAACAAAGGAAACTCAAACCTCTGGAAAACAAAAAAAAAGGTGCAGGGATCACTGATATCCGAATTGCGCTGCACTTATATAACAACCAAAAAGATACTACTTGCAACTTCTTATCATCTCTTTACAACAGAAATATTGTATGTATATATGTCCCTCTTTAAATTGTGAAGAAAACTAAGAACCTAACTCCCTTGATATCCTCCAAAAGTATGATCACAACAACTACGCCTCAGTCTCAACCAAGTTCGGCTCGGCTCTCACTGACCATGATTCTACCAGCAAATGAGTAGATAAAATTAGGCATTCCAAATTAAATATTAGTAAATACTAGCACAACAAAACTAAAAGTGCATTTAAACACAAAACAGAACAACAACAGAAAAGAGAAAAACAAGAAAGACAGCCTTTATCAATGAATCCATAAACAATTGTAATATACAATAAAAGGGTATACACCTGTTGCTGATATTGTGCAAGTTTACGCCTTTGGGTCTTCAAAGCCAGAATTGCTTTATCTACTTCTGTGATCTTGGGTTTCTTGACAAATATATTTCCCATGTTTAATAATTAACATCCAAAAAAAAAGGAAAATCTCAAAGGGGCAGTAAAGAGAATGAATTTTTCTATATTCAAACTGATGTTTCTGCTTTAATTATGAGGTTTTGCATCTCTAAAGCAATACCCTTTGGTCAAAATGTAAACTCCCTCCTTCAGAAATCCGTATAATTGATCTCCGTCGGATAGATGGAGTTGCGATTCGGGGGCCAATTTTGACAATAGGAAGAAATTACTAAATGGGAAATTTGGACTTTAGAATATAATTTGACAGAGATTCCTAGCGAGGCAACAAGGAAGAAATTATTCATTGAGAAAAAAGGGGTTGTTTGGTACGCCAGCTAAATTATCTCGAAATAAACTAATTTATTCCAACAGGAGGTGGAATAAAATAATACCTAGTTCGATGAGGATAAGATGGGATACCAATAATTACTTTATACTACGTTTGGTTGACAGTATAAATTTATAATAAAGATACGAGAAACACGACTTAGGTAGTTTGGTCATGTAAAGAGGAGAAGCATATATGCCAAGGTGTGAGAGGTTGACATTGGAGGGCCTACGAAGAGGTAAAGGTAGGTCAAAGAAGAGGTGATTAGGCAAGATATGACGCAACTTCAGCTGACTGAGCACATGACCCTTGATAGGAAGGTATGAATGTCAAGAATTATGGTAGCGGAGTAGGTAGTCTAGGGTGTTCATAACAATACTATTAGCAGCAATCTCGCTTTCTGTTGGTAGTAGGTTTTTATGACTAACCGTCATTTTTTTTATTGTTGATCATCGTATTATCTTGTTGTCTTTATTCTACTTTTATATGGCTTTTTGGCACTGTCCCTTGTCTATATTTTCATTAATGTGGTGTTTATACTTTTCTGAGCTGATGGTCTATTAGAAACAACCTCTCTATCCTCACAAGGTAGGGATAAGGTCTGCGTACACACTCCCCTTCCCAGACACCACGATGTGGGATACTACTAGGTATGTTGTTGTTGTTAACCAAATATAGACAATTAAAACTTTATTAAATTTAAATCCATAAATTTTTGGATTTTACCATAAATTAAATATATATTAGTCCAAATACATATTAGGGACCAGTATAATTGGGTCAATTATTTTTAATTCAAATAAAAGTCCAATATACTATTGGGCTAGCCCATTAATTCGTCCTCTATCAAATGGATCAACCCATAGTTTCAAGCCCAATAGCACATAAGCATTTTCTTGGAGGCTACTCCACCCAACACCTATAAAAGGGAGTCAAATGACAAGGCTAAAAAGCACATCAAGCAATCAGAGGGAAGGCTAGAGAAGTTGTGAAGAACAACATCAAGGTCCCCGTCTATATCTACAATCTCCGTATGTGGTCAAATTCTAAAGGCGAATTCAAATGCAGACTATCAAATCATCCTTTCGTAATAACTCAACATCAAATCTTGGTTAGTGACGGTCTTCAATCTGTTCGTGACGCATCATAAATCTTAAATGCGCCAAGTTCAAGATCAAGCTCTCGAGCCCTTGACCATCATTCTTAAGGAGAAGAATCAGACAATTACATCTCTTTAGAATTGAGATATTCTAGAGATTGTAACCTCATAGCTTGAAATCAAGTATAATATTTGTCACTATTTTTCTTGTTTTTATTAATTCTTTTAAGACACAAATTTTACTGTTATAAATTTTGGCACGCCCAGTTGGACCATCTCTACCGCTCATCTCTTCTCAACTCTCCACATTCGACAACATTAAGATGACTTCAAATAAGATCGACTCTCAAAAGTTATTGACTCGCTTTCTTCTAACAATTGAAAGTATCATGAACGCTACTATGGGGAGTCTTGGGCCAGTCAGACAAAGCAAGGCGCGCATTTTGGGACGACAAGCACTTCAGGTGTCATCTACACTAATGCATGTTTAGAGATATTCATCATACAGAGAAGAAAGGTCCTCTGCTGGCAAATTGGAAGGAGAAGATAATATCATAGAAGTCGTGGAGAAGGCTTTCGCTCAACTTACTCTATACAAGACCACGAGTTCGCGTATCCAACCTGATGATGAAGTTTTAAGTACTGGATCTGCGCCAAACTCGCCACATGATATGTTCCAAACCGAGTTCAATATATGGGAAGATCTCAGTTACTCTTCATCATCTGCAATAATCATGGAGAAATGATGACTAACGCTTCGACAACAAAGGAGAAACTTGAAAATTTGACAAAGGCGATTGAGAGCTTAACAAAGTATGCTCAAGATCAAGATTTCCATATCGCCAAGTTAACATCCATAGTTGAAATCATGATGGATGGAGAATCAAGTCATGCATGTGGAAAGCTCCCCAAAGTCCGCGAGAAGGCTGATCCTGCAACAAAAAAAGTTTCATTTGCCATAGAACTACATGTCTCCTATGATATATCAATCCCCATCAAGCAATTGAAGGAATTTATCATGGGAACTATCATGGGTAAGTACACGGTCACTGTAAAGTCTTCTTTCACGTTCACAAAGTCGTATACTGCAAGGATCGGTAGCTTGAATATGCCTATCGGTTATAAACCTCCTAAATTTCAGTAGTTCGATGGCAAGGTAAACCCAAAGCAACATGTGGTGCACTTTGTTAATACATACAATAATGCGGGGACTTAAGGAGATTACCTTGTCGAGCAGTTAATGCGCTCGCTAAAAGGGAATGCTTTTGATTGGTACATCGACTTTGAGGCTAGATCAATTAATAGTTGGGATCAACTAGAGCAAGAGTTTCTCAACCGCTTTTATAGCATAAGGCATAATATGAGCATGGTGGAACTTACAAACATTCGCCAATGGAAAGATGAACTAGTTATCGACTTTATCAATCGATGGAAGGATGCATGCCTCAACTCCAAAGATAGGCGAAGCAAGGTTTTGGGTATAGAGATGTGTATCCAAGGAATGTATTGGGGCCTTCGTTATATCACATTTGAAGAACTTTCCACATGTGCTCATGATATGGAGTTGAGCATGGCCTTTGAGAGAAATAAATGGCTTCTTGTCTACGAGCCTTGCAAGGGAAAATATAAGCAAGAAGTCAAGAAATGGAGCAATTTCGTATCAAAAAATGAAAGCAAAGAATCCACGAGCATTAATGTCTCTCTTGTGAAGTTCACTACAAAGGTAAGCAAGAAACAAAGTATAAAATCAACTTCCTCTCAAGACAACACAAATCGGAAGTTGACTATAAAATCTATTTCTAGATTCTGACGTGCTTGCAAATTTTGAAGAACTCCTCGAGCTAAAGCTAATTGAGATGCTAGAAATAGAGTGACCAAATGAAGCTGGAAAGATCAATGACCCAAATTATTGCAAATATCATCTGCTTGTTAGTCACCCTCTTGAGAAATGCTTTGCCATCAAGGACAAAGTTATGGATTTGGCTCATCAAAAGAAGATCGAGCTTGAAGATGAAAAGGTGAGCACAAACCATGTGTCCATTGCTTTTGGTTCATTCGATCCAATTGAGATCTGCACCTGTGAAGGAATAAAGATGAAGAATTGACGGAGGATTAATAAGTCCAAGTTGATCAACCTGATGAAGAAGGTTGGACCTTGGTGACTCGTCGTAGATGTCGTAAATTGATTCCGAAAAAGGAATCAACTAAGTGACCTACAAGGCATAAGATAGTAAGAAGATCGAAGAAGAAACAAACACTTTAGGACTAAAGAAGGTAAAAATAGAGATACACCATCACCAAAAGCCGTGTTTCTCAGTGACTTTGGGAGAGTTCTTGCCAAGTTGGTTTCACATGAGGATTTCTGAAGATGGCAAGTACTTGTATTGTAATGTTAATAAAGAAGAAGAGGAAACAAGTGAAATCACGTCAACTCCGTCCCTATCATCTTCTAAAGGCTTATTGAGTCCCATTCCCAAGAAGTAGATGTCTGTAATGCGGAAAACGCTTTCACTGAAGATGTTCTTCTACTTGGTGAGGCACCGCACAATCATCTATGCTGGTGTTTACCTTGAAAATAGTATTAACAATTATATTTGATTTGTGGTTCTAAAAATATATGATTTATTCTAATACTAGTTAATAATCAAGAAATGATAAGTGTAAGTAAGAAGTATGTGATAACCAAACCAATGTTGTCAAAGGACTGAGGGCCTTGAGTTCGATAGTTTCGGGGGTCTCGAGGTCAGTCGACGACAGTGAATTATGAGCAATAAATGAAGAACAATAAAGCTGGAGAATAATGTTGAGCACGTTAAACGAGAAAAGTAGAGTAGAATGTTCTATTGCAGTGAATGATGTCCCTTACAAAATGATTAGGGTCCTCTTTATGGGAAAACCCTAATATAGTACATATCTAATTATGAAAACGAATACTATTGGTACAGCTGTATAACAGACTAGTACGGATTTGTACTATTTTTACAGATCTTATCAGTCCTAAGTCCTAACCACGTGTCCTTGGGAAATTCCCGCCTTTCCATGACTGTCATCGTTTTTTTACAACTTCGAGGTAGGCCGTGATGAGCCTTCGATGTTGTCTCTCGAGGTATGCACTTTGAGGTCAAACTTCAGACTTTATTTCGAGATTCTCAAGCACGAGCTCGGATCGCCATAGGGACCTCGATATCGGGATCCTTGATATCGACCGTACACAGATAGTCCTCGCGTTTCTTAGAATGAAATGATAAGAAACGATCTAAATTCTCGACTCCTAGATATCTTAACCATGATGTCAGTCACGTGAGGTCAGCGATTGATGTGACGGAAAGGTCGTGCAGAGGTCACATTTGCACAGTTCTCAAAAAACTGTAAGTCGATAATGGCTATTAGCCATCCTTTTAGCTTCCCCAACACGCTTACCCGACCCTTATAAATACTCTAGTCCTTCACTTTTTATACTTTTACTTTCTACAACACCTTCAAATCTTCACTAACTTTTCTCTGCATTCATCCTTTTCCTATGTTCATCTCTTAACCGGTTTTTCTTTTCATTCTGAAATTTCACAACAAATATGGCTAAAACTTCTAAGATAGTTCCCCAAAAGGAGAAATCCCCTTCATCATCACGCTAGTCTAAGAGCAAAATAGTAGTACCTCATCGTGTTGAGGAGTGTACCCCCGAGCCTTGTGAAACATCTTCTGACTTCAAGTTCGAAAAACCTTCCTCAGTTGCGGGACGCTGTGAACCCATGTCTCGATACATCATCCTCATAACCGAGTGTCTCGATACATCAACCTCATAACCGAGACAAAAAAAGTGAAGGTTGATTGCTGTTGGGGGGAGGCAGTACACGTGGAGATCCCTTCACTTGAAAAGGATATAACCACTTTCAAAGCTGGTTTCCTCAACGTATACACATACCCCTTCACCTTAGGTTCCGTGGAACTTTCTTTGCCACCGATAGATCCAGTTATCCTCGGCTTTTGTCGACAATATCAGGTGACGCTCGGCCAAATCTATCCTTCCTTCTAACGTATCGTCTACCTGATTAGGTACTTTTCGAACATGGTCGAGGGGATGCCTTTCACCCTCGACCATCTGATTAGACTGTACAAACCTCGTCTCTATCGAGGTGGCCTGATTAAACTACAACGTCGATATTCGAAGTCTTTCTTCGCTAGCATCGACGAAGATAAGTACCAAGGGTGGATGAGCCGCATAGTTTGAGTCAGAGCCTCTAACCTGATTCCTGCTGAGAAGATTCCATTCCTGGAGAAATGGAATATGAATTGTAAGTGTCGATACATCGAACATGTTTTGTTAATTGAATGTTTTCTCTTCGTTTTGAACTAACTCCCTTCAATGATGCAGCCGTCGAGTGGTACCCCGGTGCGGTCAAGGACCTCCCGGACTGGGTTCGAAAACTAGATTCGACCTCCTCATATGCTAAGCGTGTCTGGCGCGACCTGGCCAAAGGGCGATGAGAGGCTAAAAACCGTGGTGAGTTTTTATTATTGTCTTATTTGAATTCCTTTAGAGAAAATATCTCTTGATAACATACATAACCTTTGTGCTTATGTAGGCCTTGGAGAGGTCATTTTGATGAGGCATCCCTCACCTGGCGAAGTAGATACCCCAAAACCTGCTAAGGATAAGAAGAGAAAGAAAAGGTCACCGACTGAGTCCCCGAAGCCAAAAAAGGACAAAGTTTGAAAGCCTAAGGCCGATTCTATGACCTTAACTCCAGAGGCGACTGAGAGTCTTCATGCTGAGGACGAAGAGTATGATGATTTCCTGTTAGTGCTTAGGGGAAGAGGAAGCACTGACGCTTCAAAGGTTGCCGAGTCAAAGACTGCTGAACCAGGTGCTGCTGATGCGGTCCCACCTCGAGCTGAAGAGATTCTTGAAGGGGGTTCAAACGAAGTCCCAAACCAACCAACGACCAAAATACGTCTTGTGCAGAAGGTCATTTGGTTGATGAACTAGGGGAACCCAACTCCGAAGCTCCCCGAAGGCGAGAGAAGGCCCCGATTGAACCACTCAAGGTCATTAATGTAGATGATTCTCCACCGGGCCCGTCATTTTCTCCAGGGCAAATACGGGATGCCCAAGATATGGAGACTCCTGACGTAGGGGCATCCCACAGAGAGAATGATATGTTTGAAGGATAATTTGCCAAGGTTGAAGAAGGCCCCGATCTTGACGCCTCATTCATTTTTGAAGAAGCTGAGAAGCTTCGAAAACAGGTAATCTTTTGACTTAACAACTATATTTTGAGTTTTGATTCTTGATTTTCTGAATTCTTTCCTTTGTGTTTTTAGGCCGTATTGCTCTTCGACCATGATTTTTCCAAGTCATGAGCCAAGCTGGTCCACTGCGAAGACGATCTTAGGAAGCTCATGTCGGAGTCGGATGAGCTCAAGGCTCTTTACGTCAAAAAGGAGGGGGAACTGAATGACTTTCGAGCAACTTTGGAGAAGATGTCCCGAGAGCAGGCCGATCTCGATGAGCAGGTAATACAGCCTTCGTGGGCTTACTTTTATGCTTACTCAATTTATCGTTTAATGCCTTAACTCAATTTTTGCAGCTCAAGCAGAAGGATGACCTTAGTGGGGCAACTCCGAGAGGATCTTAAGGTCAAAGATACTGAGATCCTCGGGCTGAAGCAACGCATGGATGAGGTAGCCTCCGAGAAGGATACTCTTCGAGAGAAAATGACCTCGGTTGAGCATCAACTTTAAGGTTCAAAGGGAGAAAGCCGTAAATATAAGGAGCTTCATGCTGAATTGGCTGCTGAGTTATCCAAAATTAAGTCCGAGATCGATGAACTCATATCTTCGTATCGGACTGACGCCGTTGCTACAAATGATCGGGCTAAGAAGGTATCTGCTGAGGCCAAGCTTAGGCTAACTCGTGTCGTTGATCATGCTCGATTGGAATCTCGAAGGAAGGTTCTCGAGGAGATACATGCCCAAGTTTTTGATCTTGATGCCGAGATCGAGAAAGTGAAGGCCTTAGAAGAGAAATCGGCTGCACTGATCACTCCCGACGAGGATTTCGTTAGTGGCTCGGAGAGTGGTGAAGACGAATATGAAATCCCCGAGGAGAAAAAGGCCGCTGATGATCAGGGTATCGAGGGCCAAGCCGGCGAGAGTGCAGCTTCTGAGGGAACTTCATCCGATCGAGTGACCCCGACAGAAGATTAGTCTTTTATTATTTTCCTTTTTTGTGTAAGGCCTCCATGTGGGGGCTTTGTAAAAATATTTTTGTGAACACCAATTGGATATATAAAAGGATCTTCGTTCTTCGTTAATTGATGTCTTTCCTTTACTTTTGAAATAAGATTTGATGCTTGTTGACGTTCAGTCCGAGGTGTTGGACTTAGAATATAAAACCCTTAGGTTTTTGTGCTTTGATCGATGATCGATAATAAATGACCACTTAGGGTCTGATCTTCGAGCTAAGATTTATCTCGGGACTATCTCGAGCACAATGTGCTTTGACCTTTAAGTTATTTAGGTATAGACCCTTAGGCTCTTTTCAATTTGGCCCTTAGGCTCTTTAGATTGGTCCTTAGGCTCTTTAGGTTGGCCCTTAGGCTCTTACATATCGGCCCTTAGGCTCTTTTTAGATTGGGTCAATTCGACCTCTAAAATGGCTACAATTTTCTCCCATTTTGGCTAAAGACTTTAAAATTTTTTGTTATGCCTTGGCATGTTTTTATATTCGTCTGACTTTTCGACAGTTCGATTGATAGGAACCTCAATTACAAGTCGATGTGTGACGATAACTGAGTACCTCGTGAGGTGTCCTCGAAGGCTGAAGTTTTCGAAGCCTTCATATTGTTCGGGGCTGACTTTATCGAAGCCCCTTTTCTTATACCGAGGGTATCCTGATTTAACCGGTGTTTTGAAGTATTTGAAGGCATTTAGTGTTATGGCGGAAGTCGGACATCTCCGAGCCGCATTATTTTGGCCGTAGCCTTTTCATATGGCCGTAGTCTTATTTGGCCGTATGCTTTAGTCCCCCGGTTATATGACCTCGACCTTAATATCAAGGGTATGCCTTTTTAGGGTTCTTATAAGTTCTAATATATAGCCTTGACCTTAATATCGGGGGTATGCCTTTTTATGGTCTTATAAGTTTGAGCATGCCTTATTGAGGTCTTATAAGTTTGGATGTGCCTTGTTGAGGTCTCATAAGTTTGAGTATGCCTCGTTGAGGTCTTATAAGTTCGAGTATACCTCATTGAGGTCTTATAGATTCGATGTTGCCTCATTGAGGTCTTATAGATTCTATGTTGCCTCATCGAGGTCTTATAGATTCGATATTGCCTCATCGAGGTATTATAGATTTGATGTTGCCTCATTGAGGTCTTATAAGTTCGAGTCTTTGATGACTCGATAAATTGATTGTCAATGACAGTCCCTGAGTGTTCGGGTGTATTTGTCCCTCGAGCCGTTTCATGTGAAAATAGTAGACTTCTTTGAGGATCAAAGTGTTTTGATAAATAAGAATTCTTCTTCGAATAATTGATACATGCATACATGTTTTTTCCATCGGGGGCTCGACTATTCTACATGGACATGGTTCATTTGACCGCTTGGCCCATTTCAACATTCTCCTATCGAGGCCCTCTTTGGCATAACTTGTTTTCTTTGAAAAGGTAACCTCCGAGGGTGATGCCCCCAGTATTCGAGGTTGATTGAAAAGAAGCCTTGAATACTTGTTGAGTTTTCCTTAGGTAGCATATAGATGTTGCCTCGTTAAAAACCTTGCCGGTAAAACCCATTTGGGATAAAACCCGATCTAAGGGAAAACGAGTGCAACACATGCTTTAAAACCCAAGGTCTTCGAGCTGAAGGATGCTTCGACGTCTATCATCGAACACCTGTAAGAAGTTAGTATGAAATACAAATGAAAAATACCTCAACAGTAATAGTGTTTGAGAAACAATATGTTCCAATTGTTTGGTAGTTGTTCGCCTTCCATAGTGCTAAGCTTGTAGGATCCTTTGCCTACTACCCCGAGGACACGGTACGGTCCTTCCCAAATAGGGCCTAGCTTCCCTTCATTTGGGTTTCGAGTGTTGAGGGTGACTTTCCTTAGAACTAAGTCCCCGACTCCTAAGTAGCGGAGGTTCATTCTTCTGTTGTAGTACCTTTCGATCCTTTGTTTTTGAGCGGCCATTCGAACTAGTGCAGCCTCGCGCCTTTCATCTAGTAGCTCAAGGGAGGTGTTCATGGGCTTGTTGTTTGAGTCCTCGGTGGCATACTGAAATATGACGCTTGGTTCCACGACCTCGACTAGTATCAATGCCTCAGACCCATATACCAAAGAGAACGGGGTCTCCCATGTGCTCGACTTGAAGTTGTTCGATAAGCCCATAGTACTTCGGGCAACACTTCTCTCCACTTCTACTTCGCATTCTCTAACCTTTTCTTCAAGTTTTGAATGATTGATTTGTTTTTGGACTCATCTTGACCATTTGCACTTGGGTGGTAAGGCGTTGATAGGATCCTTTTGATTTTATGATCCTCGAGGAATTTTGTCACCTTGCTTCCGATGAACTGCTTCCCATTATAACATGTAATCTCGGAGGGGATCCCGAATCGGCATATGATGTGGTCCCATATGAAGTCGATGACTTCTTTTTCTCTTATCTTCTCGAAGGACTGCGCTTCTACCCATTTTGAGAAATAGTCAGTCATAAATAAGATGAATCTAGCTTTACCCGGTGCCGCTGGTAAGGGGCCGACGATGTCCATCCCCCATTTCATGAATGACCATGGGGATAGGACTGAGTGTAGTTGTTCACCGGGTTGATGTATCATCGGTGCAAATCTTTGGCACTTGTCACATCTTCGAACAAATTCCTTGGTGTCCTTTTCCATGTTATCCAAGTAGTACCCCACTCTGATTACTTTTCGAACTAAAGAATCGACACCTGATTGGTTGCCACAAGTGCCTTCATGGATTTCTCATAGCACATAGTCGGTGTCATACGGTCCCAAGCATACTACTAGTGGTCTGTCGAAGGTCCTCCTATACAATGTTACATTCTCATCGAGTGAAAATCAGTCTGCTTTAGCTCGTAGGGCCCTCGATTCTTTTGGATCTGTGGGGAGTTTCCCGTATTTCAAGTAGTCGATGTACTTGTTTGTCCAATCCCATGTTAGACTAGCTGAGTTGATTTCTGCATGGCCTTCTTCGATCGCCGACTTTGATAGCTGTATGACAGTCCCCGGGACTATGTCATCTTCTTCAATCGAGGATCCCAAGTTCGCGAGTGCATCGGCCTCACTATTCTGTTCTCGAGGTATGTGGACCAGGTTCCATTCTTTGAAGCGATGCAATGTCACTTGAATCTTGTCTAAGTATCTTTGCATCCTATCTTCTCGAATCTCAAAGCTCCCGTTTACTTGATTTACAACCAAAAGAGAGTCATATTTTGCTTCGATCACCTCTGCTCCTAGGCCTTTGGCTAGTTCGAGACCTTCAATCACGGCCTCATACTCGGCCTCATTGTTAAGCAACTTCAAAGTTTTTATAGATTGTAATTGTAGGCGGTTTTAGAACTATACCGCGCTCGGACCCTTTCACATTCGGGGCACCATCAGTGAAGAGGGTCCATACCCCTGATGATGTGCCCGTTTTTAACAAGAGTTCTTTCTCTACTTCGGGCACGAGGGCAGGCGTAAAATCGGCCACGAAGTCCGCCAAAATTTGAGACTTGATAGCCGTTCGGGGTTGATACTCGATATCATACCCTTAGAGTTCGATGACACATTTGGCCAATCGGCCTGATAATTCGGGCTTATGCAAGATATTTCGAAGAGGATATGTAGTTAATACACATATAGGGTGACATTGAAAGTAAGGTTTCAATTTCCTAGATGCACTTACTAATGCAAGAGCTAATTTTTCTAAGTGCGGATACTTGGTTTCAGCATCTCCTAGGGTCCGACTTACGTAATAAATAGGGAATTGCGTACCTTGTTCTTCTCAAACCAACGCACCACTTACCGCTTCTTTGGACACGGCCAGACACAAGTATAGTGTTTCATCCTCCTTTAGGGTATGGAGCAAAGGTGCACTTGAGAGATACCGTTTTAATTCTTCCAAGTCCCGTTGGCATTCCGGAGTCCACTTGAAGTTGTTTTTCTTCTGAGTAGGGAGAAAAAAGTGATGACTCTGATCTGATGACCTCGAGATGAATCGGCCTAAGGCTGCTATCCGCCCGATCAGCCGATGCACTGCCTTCACATTGTTTACTACGGTGATCTCCTCGATGGCTTTGATTTTTTCGGGGTTGATCTATATCCCCCTATTCGACACCATGAAGCCCAAACATTTACCCGATCCGATTCTGAAAGAGCACTTTTCGGGGTTGAGCTTCATGTTGTACCTTCTTAGGATATCGAACGTATCCTGCAAATGAATCATATGGTCCTCTGTGCGCAGGGACTTAACTAGCATGTCATCAATGTAAACTTGCATAGATTTTCCTATTTCCTGTTCGAACATCTTATTAACTAGGAGTTGATATGTAGCTCCTATATTTTTTAGCCCGAAGGGCATTACATTATAGCAATATGTTCCATACTTCGTGATGAACGAAGTCTTTTTCTGGTCCTCCGAGTTGATTTGAATTAGATTGTACCCGGAGTAGGCGTCGAGAAAAGTAAAGATCTCGTGGCCAGGCGTAGCATCGATTAGACGGTCGATGTTTGGTAGTGGGAATGAATCTTTAGGGCATTCTTTATTCAAATCTTTGTAATCTATACACATTCTCAATTTATTTCCCTTTTTAGGGACTACTACTACGTTAGCTATCCATTCGTGGTATTTTACCTCCCTAATGGATCCTATTTTGAGAAGTTTTGTTACCTCATCTTTAATGAATGCGTGTTTTACCTCGGACTGAGGTCTCCTTTTTGGCTTCACCGGTTTGAACCCGGGGTAGACACTTAGTCGATGATTGGTTATCTCCGGTGGGATCCCTGTCATATCTAAATGGGACCAAGCGAAGCAATCAATGTTATCAATAAGGAATTGGATGAGTTTTTTCCTGAGTTCGGGGGTTAATCCCGTTCCCAGGTATACCTTTCATTATAGAAGATGTTAGATCAATACGATCTGCTCGAGCTCTTCGACTTTGGACTTCGTTGCATCTGATTCCTCGGGGGCAACGAAGGCTCGGGGAGTGAGGAAGTCTTCTTCTCCGTCCTCAACCACCTGTTCATTGATCACCTGTCCCCCAGGCTCAACCGAGGGTACGGGCTGTGATTGCTATTTAGCTACTTGTTCGCCTTTTTACTTCTCCGAGGTAGATGGAGCCGATACTGGTGCCAAGTCATGTACTGCGAACATCTCTTTGGCTACATGCTGCTCTCCATACACCATTTTCACTCCATCCTTCGTTGGAAACTTCATCATTTGATGAAGAATTGATGGCATTGCCCTCATGCTATGTATGATGGACTCCCAAGTAAGGCGTGTACCTCATGTCACCTTCGATGACATGAAATTTGGTGGCTTGTATGGTCCCGACCACGTTGACTGGGAGGAAGATTTCCCCATTTATTGTTTCACTCACCATGTTGAGTCCATTCAGGACTCGAGAGGCGGGTATGACTTGGTCGAGCATCCTGAGCTGCTCCACGACCCTCGACCTGATAATATTGGCCGAACTACCTGGATCCACGAGCACACGTTTAACTTGAACTTTATTCAAAAGGAAAGAAATTACCAGTGTGTCATTATGAGGCTGAGATAAGGACTGGATGTCTTCCTCGCTGAATGTAAGGGTATCCTCGAGTATGTAGTCCCGAGTCCGCTTTTCCCTTGTGATGGATACTTTTGTTCGTTTGAACATGGGTCCCTGTGGGACGTCGACTCCTCCGATTATCATATGAATGATGTGCTGAGGCTCTTCCGGTTCAATTTTCCTATTTGCATCTCTCTCTTGAAAATGGTTCTTGCCCGGGTCGCTGAGGAACTCTCGAAGGTGCCCTTCATTGAACAAACAGGACACATCCTCTCGAAGTTGTCTGCAGTCCTCGGTCCTAGGACCATGAGTGCCGTGGTATTTGCACATTAAGTTGTGATTCCTCTGAGAAGGTTTGACTGCATGGGCTTGGGCCACCTAGTTATCTCTAATCTTGCTGATGGCCGATACGATGCCTGAGGCATAGATGTTGAAGTTATATTCTGACAATCGGGGTGCCTTCATCGGCCCGAATGCCTATCAAACCAGGTTTTGCTCAGGAGTCCCCCGGAACTTTGGCCTCGATCCACCCTTCGATCATTTTGAGGTATATTGCGCCTCGAAGTGTTTCTTCGGTCTTCGACATATGGTTGATATCTCTCCTTGTTTGGTCTCGGCTCCCTTTTTGCATTTCTTGACTCTTTTGCTAGTAACCTGCTTGGATACACTGAGCCCTATGGGGCTCCCAATTGGTTGTCCTCGACCCTGATTTTTGATTGGTACCTGTTGTGCACATCCGCCCAAGTTACGGCAGGATACTAGATCAAATTCTGTTTCAACTGCTTCGAAGCTATTGAGTTTCGTTCATTCAAGCCCTGAGTGAAGACTTGCACGACCCAGTCGTCAGAGATTGGTGGTAATTCCATCTGTTCCATCTGGAAACGGGATACAAACTCCCTTAGCATCTTGTTCTCTCTCTATTTGATTTTGAACATATCAGACTTCCTTGTAGCAACTTTTATGGCACCAACATGTGCCTTCACAAATGAGCCTGCCAACATGGAAAACGAGTCTATTGAGTTCGGGGGGGGGGGGG